>CM060947.1:129229373-129466873 GCA_030765055.1 Mantis religiosa
AAATAACTACTAGGTAAACGCTACTTAGATAAAATTGAAAGATTTAGTTTTGTGGAATTTGCAAATACAAACCCTTTTAGAATTCGCTTACGACAAAATTCTTATTTATATCTACAGCTACCACCACATCAAACTTTTGAAATTTACCGTGTTTTCCCTTATGTATATTTCATTATTAAATTTAAATTGGCATTTGTTGTTTATGGGTCTAACGAAACTAGTAAGTAGCCTGTAGTTTAATGTTCTGTTGTACCTTTAATCGTTATTCAAGCAGTTGTCAGAGGAATTATGTTTGTAGGAATGCTGTCTAAGCGAAAATCAAATGTTGAATTCAGGTATACAGCACATGTATGTCGGATAAAAACTGGCAATTTTCTTACTACATTCCTATAGTTTAACTTTATATCCCGTTATAATTATTCTCTTATCTGAGTTTTCTGTATATCTCATGCCAGTCGAGTTAGGCCTTCTGGAAACAATATCATTATACAGGTGTCCCACCAAACTCTGCGACCTAAAATATCTCTGCAATGAAACAAAACCTGAAAACTCCTATTGGCCAGCAATGTCCCTATTTCAAGGGCTCACACAATGAGAAGTTATGCATAATCCATAATGGTAAAGAAATTACACTTCCAACACCAATTTTTGTGTTTTTAAATGGAACATGTATGTTTATTCAAGCAAAATGAAAACAAGAAGTGCAATTAATGATAACACATTTGCTCCCGATATTCTAAACACATTTGTTAGTTGCCTATATACCTTAAAAACTTGATTGTTGTGCATTACTTCCGGCATGAAAAATGCAACCTCAGCTTGAAAACTTCGCATACACAGCGTCTCTGAAAACCTGTTGATGATGTGCGGGACATCCATCATGCTGGAACCACATTGATACACGCGTTTTCAATCCCACATATCCATAAGAAGGGGCAGTGTGTGTTGCAGAAATGATGTATACCACTGTCCGTTTAAAGCTCCCTGATAAAATTAAGGATCTAAAATTCGGTTACCAATGATTTTCAAATAGGTGGATAGGACGAGGTGGTCCTTTACGGTGGCCAGCTCGGTCACCAGATTTAACGTCATTGGACTTCTTTTTCTGGGACACAGTCAAAGAGAGATGTATCAAGAACCGCCAATGACAGTACGGATATGCAACATTGTATTACTGCGGCTTGTGCGGCAATATGTGTAGAAACACTGCAATCCGCGCAACACTATATTGTTACCAATTCCAAAAGTGTATTGACGCAAACGGAGGGCACTTCGAACATCTGTTGATGTGACAGGGTTGCATCGGGCAGGACATACTGGTGATTTGTAGGAACATTCTCCATTCGGGATTTAACGCACAACAATGAAGTTTCTGAGGGCTACAGGCCACTAATATATGTTTTATACAACCTTGCCCCGCTGACATGTATCACTCCGCGTGAAACTACCCTCCCCCTCACCCTAAGCTAAAGCTTTCGCACCATAGGCGGCGCCTTCCCACCACATTTAAACCTGCAGTAAACATCATAATAATTTCCAGGAAGATAGACAAAATCATACAGATAAGAATATGAAGGCATGCAAAAATACTAGTTTATAATGAAACTAAGCAAATTGAAAGTGAATGAATGAGCAATGAAACTGAAGCAATTGTATAATGAAAGGCCTTCGGTCTTTACCACTGGGATTTTTTAAAAGCAGCACATATAGCTTGCAAAAATGCTTGTCTTGTGTCCTTCATTCACCCAAGTCTCTTCAAGGTAATATATTTTGCGAGTTGTATCCCGGTACAGTCTGATTGTCTTCGCCACACAGCAATATCGTCCCTGTAGTGGTAAGTTTTCCTGTTGTCCCAATTTCATGTCGCTATGTTCCTACGCATCTAACACTCACACCTGTAAGTTCAGAACACAGCTGTTTGACTTCTCTCACTGAAAAAGACGGATTCTTCTCTGTGAGTACATTAAACACATGCAACACAATTCTTTGTCCGGCGCTTTGTAAAGGTCTTCCCTTGCGATACTTCAGCGAAAAACAGGCGGTAGACTCTGCCATTATACATATAATAAGCACACACGGAATAAACGATCAATAAAATAATTTAGCTCTCGTACTCGGTACAGCACACCTTCGAATGGCGCTATATGACTAATCCAGTTAAAAACAAGGTTAGTCTTAAAATTGATATAAACAAATGTCATCACTACCACTAAATCATGTACTATCGTGTGCACCAGCTTGAGAGCAAAGTAACCTCCTCTTTACTTCTTTTAAAAACTAACATGCACTTCAGATAAATCAACTACGTTGCGTAATATATTTAATTCAAACAATTACGAAAGTATAAATTTGACAATTCTCTTCCAACATATAAAGATATATCACCATGTTAAATGACGAACTAATTTTTACCGCACAACAATCTATACTACAACAGCAGCCAATGAGAAGTGATTACATCACGTCACCGTCAAGAGATACGGGGCAAGCTTATGTGAAACACGGATTAGTAAATGTATTTAGAAAAGCGGAACCAGGTGTGTTATTAATTGTAACTCTAGTTGTCATTTTGATAGAATAAACATACAAAACGCAACTTGGTATTGGAAGCGTCATTTGTTTACCTTTATGAATCGTGCATGCCTTCTCATTTGTCAGTCCCTGACGTAGGTACATTGCTGGCCAATTGGAAGTTTCATATTTCGTTTAATTTCGGAGATATTTAGGGTCAAAGAGTTAGGTGAGACACCCTGAACACTTCATTGTACCAGCGGAATGTGGCAAGCTGGATAAATCTGAAATGTCTCACTGTGTGCTGTCTAAATTCAATATTCCTTCTATGAAACTGTGAGAAGCAAATGAAGAACGATATCTCATAAACTTCTGATGTCACAAAATAGCTGTTTAAAATAATCTTATACATTAAAGACATATACTTCTCGTGCACCGTCTTTTCGTCTACGTTTTACAGTTTACCCCAGTGATACAATATTTTGCAACTATCTTTCGAAATAAGAAGACTTCACTTGCTATTTCCAGAAGTATCAATATGACAATACACTTTATTAATCACGTAAATAATTTAAAATTATAGGATACAGTCAAAATCATTGACATTTTAGATAATAACGCTTTTTAAACAATCCTGTGCGTAAACGGCAGTTTAGAGTTAGAGGATTTCATTCAAAATCCTCGTGTCACATTTTTGTGCGATGCCCGAACGTAAGTTAGGTATTTATCGGATATTTCGTTTTTAAAATGTGCTATTCACTGGGACACAACACATGCTCTTCTCTAAAAAGGTTTTTTTTTTTTGGATCCAGTGGGCCTCAAAAGCATATTTATGGTGAATATATGAAGTCGAATGTTTAATAGCTTATGATAAGCTTTCTGCAGATCTGTTTTGTGGTGACGAAATTAAGAAGAAAATACCTACATCAAGAAAGTTATACAACGTAATTTTGGTATGATAAGAACTATGTGGCGTTCTCCTGTGCTTTTACTCGTGTTTTTTTATTTTTTTTTATTTTTTTTTACTTTGCTTCAGTTTAACATTCAAAATAATACGTATTTACTGCCATAACCTGTTTCAATTTGTCGTAGTTCTTTTCCTTGCTATAATATGAAGCATATTCAATGAAATTTCTCTCTTAATAATAGCTGGGGGATTTTATTTTACTTATAGTAATATGATGCTAGCTCTGAATTAAGTGTAGCCATTTTCTTCATGTGTGTTTATCTATCTGTTTTGTGATATTGCTTTCATTTGGTGAATGTAGTAATTGAAGATTGTTAATATTTGCCTGTATTGTGTTTTATGGCTAATATATCCTCAGTATTTATTATTAGTTGATCCCAAGCCAGGTAACATCGTGTATCTTATCCTTAGCATTCACGTTGATTTAAAAGTGAGCTTATGGGTAAAACTGCTGACTGATCCCCAAGGAAAATAGCTGTAACCTGGAAGATTATACAAAGTTGTGGGATCCATGGAGCAAAAACAGAATAAAAGTGTATTAGAAACAAGACTATTTCCGCAAAGTAAAGAATGGTTTCCAAATGGTGATTTTGTGTTCACGCATGGCAGTGCTCCCTGCCATAGAACAAAATCTGTAACCCAGTTCCTCAAATAAAACAATGTAAAAGTACTACCGTGGCCGGGGAATAGCCCTGATTTAAATCCAATAGAGAATCTATGGAATATTGTTAAACAGAGCCTGAAAAAGATTGAAAATAACAACAAAAGTTCAGCTTATTGAGGGTCTGATAAGCATTTGGCACAGTGATGAAGAAATAAAGGGAAACTGCTCCACCCTTGTAGAGAGTATGCCTAAACGCATTAAAATAGTAATAAAGGCTAAAGGAATACGTACAAAATACTAAGAGTTGAAAAAAAATACGTTGTAATATTATTTCTGTTAAATGAATAGAAAATAAACGGTATATGTTAAAA
Organism: Mantis religiosa; assembly: GCA_030765055.1. Taxonomy (NCBI): domain Eukaryota; kingdom Metazoa; phylum Arthropoda; class Insecta; order Mantodea; family Mantidae; genus Mantis; species Mantis religiosa. Next base: position 129,233,827 of record CM060947.1, read on the forward strand.
ATGTCACCTTGAGTCTAATAATTTGCACACGTCTGTACAACCTCTTTCTCAGTTTCAGTCAAGTAATGTAGTTTCTTTGTGGTTGTGGTGAAGTGACCCGAAAGATCCTTTGATTTGGAGAGCATACATTGCCTGCCTTTCTTCTGCATTTTCCGAACTTCGACTCATAAAAAGCATCGTGCTAGTACTTCACAGTCGCACCACCCTTACTCACGTAGCCGGAAAATAAGAACCAGGCAGTGAATCGTGTTAGTGTTCCTTATTGTGCTCAGAAAGACGAGACGGATGAAGTCCTACATGGAGGTATCCGTGTCACCGAACACGATTTCTTTTTCTCATGTCTTTCCACTACTGGTCTGTGGCATCTTTATTGTTGAAGTCTGGCTTGTTAACCTCTTTCCTCTACTTTATATACATTTGGTTTCCTTCTTTGGTAGTAAGTTAGCTTGGTTTTATTGTAGTGATAACTACTTGAAAGACTTTGATAGTTTCTCAAAGAATTGCATCTTTTATTCGGTGGCTGTGTTTCCAAAGGGATGGATTATTTGTTTGCAACTTGAAATTTCTCACTCAATATTAAACGTGGTCATAGCTTACAGTGTTCAGGACGCTATCTCGCATGACCTATGGTTAAGTAGCTAAAAAACATAGTTTTACATTCACAACTATAAATGAACTGAACGCTATTGACGGGTATATGCAGCTGGTTTGCATATTTGCGTGTGCGTTCTCGGCCATTGTCGCATATCCTTTATTTGTTAGACTCAAAGTCCTCATTCGAAATTCCTAAAGAAAAAATACCGAATATTTTCCCATATAAATTATATGAAAATACTTCTCTTAGCTAAAGTGTGTGCCAAATTGATGTACACACTCTTTGAAGTGTTTTCTTTCCGCAACAATCTATGAAATGAGACAACCAAAGAAGCAAGCAAACATACAAACCGTATGAACGTGTTGTCATGCTTTTCCATTGTCTTGTGGATCATACATAACAAATATGCATCTCTGTCTCATTTCGTTGCGGAGAAAAAACAGTTCAAGTGCATAGATAAATTTGGGACACTCCGTACTTACATTCGACAGCCATAACTACTTACCGCATTGTCATTTGTTATTTGTGGGCAGAATACTATTTCCTCTGCAACGCGAGGGTTTTTGAAATGCTATTCTTCCAGTTATTTTCTACATTTAAGCATTTATCTTAAGCAGGGATCTTCACCTTTATTACACAATGAGTTACGTTGAAGCAAAATAGCTTCAGTTTGGGGAAATGTTGAGCTCAGATTGGCAGCTGGTATTTTGTGCTCGCTTTCATATACTAAATCGCTGTTGTCGCAGGGAATTCAGATTGGTTTCAACATTATATATTTTCTGTTAGTTTCTTCCTATTACTAGGCAGAAAATGCGCTGCATTCCTGTGCACTGCCTATTTGAAGCACTATAATTAAAAATAAACATATTTTGGAGAAAGGGTTCTTTATTATAATCGTGTGAACAACAGAATTAAAATGAGGAACGAAAAAAAAGGTAAAAAATTCTAAGTAAATAACAAATGTTTTTATTTAAATATCTTCAAATAAATATCAACCATTCTTGCATAAAATAGTTTATAACTGCATCTTAAATTCAAACAATTACTGTAGTTCTATCCCCACAGGTTTTCTACTCCTGGATATGTTGGGTATATGTTAGTTTAGCATTAAAACGGAATATGCATTACTCTTCTAGTGGATCCCTCTAGTAAACTCACAAAAACAAAAGAATACACATATATTTCTCCCATAAAAGGAAATAGTTGTCAGCTGGTAAGGACCGGGTGTGTATATTATTTATCAAATAACATATAAAAGAAGAGAGATATGTGTTCGGTTTATGGCCACAAGGCACCAGTTTTTACCTTCATACTAATTTCTCTGTGTGCAGGCAAGGTGAAAAGCGAAGCAGTTGCCTCATTAGTTTATTTTTCGCTTGAGAAAGAACGTTTCCTCTAAAGCGTATCCCAGAGCTTTTTTCTAACACATTTCCTAAGGCTTTCTGCGAAATGTCAAACACCGAAGGCAAGTTCTGGCAAAGAAAGATTTGAATCTGAGTGCTCATTGTTCCTCTTCTTGTTCCGTGTTTCCCCAGGGCTTGTAACATAAAAAGAGACGACGCAGAATGATAACTGAGGAAAATATTTGCAAATCGTCAGAATGAATAGAGTAAACAAAGAGAAAAATATTCTGTTTGAGCACAAAAGCCTGAATCTTTGTTTTCTTCTTCCATAGCATGAACCCCACCGCTCTCTTTCGCGGATGAACAAGTCCAGATGTGGTATAACAGAATTTAAAGCAAACGAGGAGATGGATAGAGGCATAGCGCGTTGTAGCGTTACAAACGACGTAAACACATATAAACGTGTGTTCACAGCTGAGTTCATGGTAAGTTTTACTAGCAGAACGGATTAAACAAAATGAAGGGTATTTGTGGTGGGTTACATTCTTTTGCGTATATGCTAATGCAAAGCTTTCATTTTCCTGTTTTGTTTACTTCAGTCCAAATATTAGTTTCTATTAAATATTTTATTTTTGGAAATAAGAGAATACCCTAGACACGTTAGTATAAATGTTTCGAAAACGATATGTGGGTCTCGAAATTGAATATTGTTTCTAAGGAAGTAAATAAATGGATAGAATTGACTTTTACAAATGACAAGAATATTGAAGAAATAACAGGATATACATTTCGTTTGTTATATGAATATATTACATTAAATCAAAACATCACAGATATTTATGATTAAATAAACCAATTCTATAAATATGCCATGTACAGGAAACTTAGAAATGAACATCATTTGGAAACCCCCCATGTTTTGTTTTTGGAAGATAAAAATGCACAGGTATTAAATTAGCTGTTCAACCGAGTTTTGCTTTTAGGTTATTATGCTTGCAGTCACACATTTAGCAAAATGTGATTTTGAAAATGACGTTTTATAAGACCCACGTTGCGGCGACCATGTGAAACAGAAATTATGGTGATGATGAGATTATGGTGTTCTCGGAGTCTGCGGGGATCATGAGGAACGGGATTAGTCTCACCTGATGTCGTCTGGCGTTGCGACTGGGAATGTGGGTTCTATTCAACCGTCCTGGATGGTGACGATGAAGCCACGAGTTGCTAATTCTTCTCGATCTGAATCTTTGATTCAGATCTGGTACTCTCATTTACCGATGAATCTAAAATATACCAGGATATGCTTCAGTTTGAACTATGAGAACTCTTAATTTTCAGACGTGGTCGCGAATGATAGGATACATTTTCTAAATAAACTCCGAAACCAGTAAATTCTTTTAACTTTAAAATGACAAAGGTGTCCAATTTAATTTATATTATTTATACAATTTTATATTATTATTGTATTATTACTTAATATTATTACACAACTGTATACCACAATAATCAATTTCACGGCACTGAATTTACCTCTGTTCACCATAATGTTCTTCCATCAAAAGACGCTTTATTTCTTATTTGTTTTACAAAAATTATTGAATATTCATTCACTCAATGCCATCACAACCTAAATTTTACTGGTCCAGGTCTCACATTACATAATCTCATTTCTAAAACTGCCAATCATAAAACATTCATATCACTTACATGATGCATCATCTCATGGCCCACTGAATTTTAGCAATTCCCTTTCTTATTTATTTTAACATGTTCATATCGATTCCTTAATCAAATATTTAAACATTTTTTAACCCTCGGAGCCTAAACTAAAGCAACCGTTAACACACACATTCATACAAGTGGATCTCATTTATATATCTATTGTTTCACCAATCTCAAATTATTGATTAATTTGTATTGATTGTATTGATTGTATTGATTAATCATATGTGTATTTGATTGTATTCTATTAGTAATGAATGGGATAATTTTCATGAGTGACATAAACCCTATTCCTTATACAAAGTATATAGTTTTAAAACCACTGTAATTAAATCTTCCCATTCAATATCATATAATTTTCCTTCTGTTTAAACTTCAAACTAGTTGCAATTGTGCTTATTCTTTAGGTATTTTCAAAATATATGCAACACATCTAATGTACTGCATTATAAAATCAAGGTATATAGTGGGCTTCGCCAGGGCTTATCTTGCAATATTATTTACTTCTGCGTATAACATGAATTTGCAGGTAAAAGTTTATGCCACAAAAACGTAATTGGCATCGGGATCACTCAACTTAAATTTATTGTTACGAGGTTCTAAAAGATTAGATACTTATACTCAAAACTACATTTATTAAAGATACTTTACATGAAAAGATAAAGCCAGACTGAAAAATGCAATGCTATAGCCGGGATTTGAAACACGGATCTTATGGTCTCCGTCTAGCGGCTCTAAACCATTGAGCTGCTGTGGCCAATGGGCCAACATGACATTACATTCTCTAAATGACTCGTGTTTTTCCCCGGTTAACCACTGGGAGTTCCTATAAACACATGAGACAGCTAGCTTGATGGGGACTTACTATGCTGTAAGTACTTTAAGGCCCGGAATTTATAGTTCGGACCAGTATTATGTACAATTAATGGAAATTAAATGTTCTTTCACACTAGCCGTGTTTAGGACGCACTATGAAAGAGTAGAGCCAGACTGAAAAGTTCAATGCCATAGCCGGAATTTGAACCACGGATGGGTTTATGAGAACTCCTAGTGGTCTACCGGAAAAAACACGAGCCTGTTGGAGAACTTAATGTCTTGTTGGCACGTTGGCCATAGTACCTCAATAGTTTAGAGCGGCTGGACGGAGACCAGAAGATCCGTGGTTCAAATCCCGGCTAAGGCACTGAATTTTACAGTCTGGCTCTATCCTTATATAGTGCGTCTTACACACGGCTAGTGTGAAAGAACAATTAATTATCACTAATCGTACCTTAGTGGTCCGAACTATAAAACCTGGGCCTTATAGTTCTTACAGCACAGTAAGTCGCCATCGAGGTAGTTGTCTCATGTGTTTATGAGAACTCCTAGTGGTTTACCGTGAAAACGCGAGTCAGTTGCAGAATTTAATGTCATGTTGGCACGTTGGCCATAGTAGCTCAAGGGTTTAGAGCGCCTGGATAGAGACCGGAAGATCCGTGGTTCAAATCCCAGCTATGGCATTGCATTTCTGGCTCTATCCTTTCATAGTGCGTCCTACACACGGCTAGTGTAGGCTAAAGTATCCATCGATAATTTACATCATTACATTTTGACGACCAGGTCTTTCTACCGAAAGTTGGCTTGTGGCACACTACAGCCTACCCTAAATACAGAGTTTTTATAACATATACCGCAGAAATAAAACTCTGCACAGAAACATCTCATACAATAGGAAATGTTAGCGGACTTTATACTATTATTTCAAAAATTTTCCTAAGTTTAACATAAGAAGTGGTAAGTGTATTAACTACCGGACATTTATACTTATTTGTACCATAGTTTTCTAGCAATGTCCTTGTATGGACACTAATTCAACTATGTTCTATCTCTCAAACCCAGGACTAAAAATATACTTGATTGGTATATAGTTTTTCAACGAATGATGTAAGTCCAAACATTTTGACAGAAAATAAGTATTTACCTTGAAAACTGCACGGCGATGCACAATGCGTGTTTCTAAGTTACTTTAACTTACCTCTAATGAAATTTAATCTCCAATGACATACTTATTCGGGAAAGTAAAATGTACATATATTTGTAAAATGTATTTGCATTTGACTTTGAATGTGCACCTTTCATTCTGCAAATCTATGTTAACTCTAAAGACTAATTAAGACACATTTAGTTGGGTACGCCCATCATTTTATCGGATTCTGTGTCCTGATGTAATAGTCATTAACAAATAATATTTACAGTGCTGATTCCCTGTTCTTGATATACTCCGCACTTCGGTAACGCCAAATGAATGCGTTTAAATTATATAAAATAACTGAGGAACTACATCAACCATCTTTTCTTTCCATATAGTACAGTATTAGCAGCAAATGATAGGTACAATCTCCTGAGAAATACTTAAAATAGATAATCTTAGTTGACTTAGTTCTGCATGAATAATTTCCAAGCGTTGCAGATATACAAAAGGTTTTGTACTTGAAATTTTTCATTACAGTCAGACCAAGTTTCAAAGTAGTGTAAAATAGAACTTCTGTTAATGCTGGTACCTCCAATAGTGCGAAGTATGTCACGCGAAAGTCTTGTATGTCAGATAACAGGAGTGGGCACAAAAATAAGACATCGGTTACAATTTAACCTTACTATATTGTAGGTATATCTAAAGTGAGCAATAACTAGTTATCAATAAGGAAAGTATTTCGTTACGGATTAACTATTACCAAAGTAACGATGGTAGATTTTACTTATCCCACTAGCACACCACTGCATGCATATTGGTAAATATCGTCTAGCAGGTGTTCGTTCCCAAACGTTTTACAAGGTGCTAATCTATTCTGCTAACGAAGAGTTCACATCTGGCAATAAATATATTTTGTGATACGCTCACTTTCTTCTCGGGCAGCCAGCCATCGACTTTGGCGATTTCCTCTGAAAGGAGCAAGCTTAATCGTAATGCTGGATTTCAGTTCAGCTCCTCTTGGAAACCGGCCTTAAAAAATGGAAATCCATTGAATTAAGGAGCAAAGATCAATACAGCTTGATAATCAAGTTAAGTAGTTAGGTTTCTTTGACACAATTTTCTATATTCACGCCATCTTCTGACCTGGCATTTAATTTACTGAAAATAGTCTTTTGTTCAGTAATGCGAATTTAGATAGTGTTTTGCCTTTGTTTATAGTTGTGTTATATCCAGTATTTCATTTTGTGGTTATAACATTTTATAAATATCCTGATAATGGGAGAGATGCACACTCCCGAAACGTTGATATCTAATCATCTTTTCACCTGGCTGTCTGCCCGAGAAAAAAGTGAACCTATTCGTCGCCAGGAAAGCTTCAGGTCTTATTTTATATTTTCTGATCTTTTCTTTTTCCTACACAATTGCAATCAGCTGAGTATATATGCATCTTTGGTAATTGTAGACAGTAATGTATATTTTGAGTTTTAGACATTTCCCTTCTCAGTGATATTGATTTTCATAATGTCATTTCTGTGTAACAGCTTATTAAATTATGAAAGTTATTATATGCTTGGAGGTAAAGGTATATTAGGTATATTAGGAGGGGAAACTTAGTACCTCGATACGCAATGAATTCTTTATGGCTTGGAAGCAAAGGATCATGTGAACTTAATGCAGGAGATGTAAGAGCTACAAGAAAAAAACGAAGATTTCCGTGACACTTGTCGGCTTGACCTCAGGGAAACGTTCTTTTCACAATACATCTCTAGCGGATACATGGTTAAGCTAGACTCTGGCAATGGAGGCTGGATCGGCGACCCTCTGGTGTACCTGGAAAGTTGAAATCACCATCTGCGCAAGGTTAGCTGACAGCCAGACCTAGGGTTGTCCGGTAACATGGAAGGGTGAGAACACTCGAGAGAAAATGGGAGACAGGGAGGCGTAGTTGAAGACACCAATACAGCATTCACCTTACTACCGACCAGGAAAGAACCTCGGAAAAATTCATGTTCAATTGGAAAGCGACCTGTAGTCACACTTAAAACCTCCGGAATGCGAACGTTCACGTTAGCTCCTAGCCATTTCACAACTTTAATCACGTTTATGTGTATTTTCCTTTTGCTATATCTGGATAATTTAATGTGCGTACGATTATTTAAGTTCACATATAGTACATTTCAAACTTCGTATACTTCCTGACAGCTAAACTGAGATTTCTAACTACTTGTGGAATTCCACGCTATTCTGGGATCTGACTGTTACGCTGTGGTTTCCGGAGGTTCCCTTACTTCATTCCTTCTTCCTGGTGCTGTTAGCCGCATCCGATATGTCTATAGGTCACGGTGCGCTAGATATCTCCCTCTGTTGTCGATCCTCTACCCTTTACATCAGGAAAATTACTATACGAGAGCTAAATGAGAAGGAATATAGATTTTTAAGAAAGTAAATTCAGTTAATTTATTAGGCCAAAAATAAATTAATTAATGTGTTAATGAACCAAAGAATGAATGAAGAGGCTCTAATATCCCTTGAGAGCAAAGGCCTTCTGCTGTACAGGGAGTAGCAGTTGGGAAGATCACTGGTTTCGCGAATCCTAAGAGCCTTGTGCAGTTGCTGCGTTCCAGTGGCGGCGTACTTTTGCGTCCTTAGCACTCTCTTTGTTTACGTCACACACTCAACACATACACCGTTGTTGTACAGATTTTTATCATACACATACACTTTTAGTTTATAGCACCTGTGTAGCTGCTTCTTTCAGTGTACTCCATGTAGCTCTATTCCTAGCTTGCGTTGACCACTGTGCCCCTGGTACCTTTTAAAACAATCGCACTTTTGATCTCCCTGTAGTAAAACTATTGCTAAACGTATCGCAGAGTGGTGACGTGATAATATATAGCTTCTACTAATCAAAACTTCACGAGGATTCTAGTGGTCAAAGGACAATAAGTAAGAATTTATTTGTTGCTATTGTTATTTATTTTTATCTCTTTTGCTTATTTTTATTATTATTCTATTCAGTGTAACGTTCAAAATCGGCACTTATTATATGGGCGTACTTTATCGTTCCCATTCTATTAGGCATATTTGTTTCTCTATCTCCACATGAACCACTAGCTTGGAGTCGTCATTTTCCTTTAAAGTTGTTGATAACAATATTCCTGTATCATCTTACAATTCATACACGATGGGTCCTCAATGAAAAATGTGATCTGGTTGTTTAACCTGGGCTTCGATATTAAAGAGAAAAGTACACATTGATTGTGCTTTAATCAAATCAGCAACACAAATCATGCACAAATCCATATCTCTGGTTCAGTTTTTAATACGGCAGGTGTTTTAATCCGTCATTTAAAAATTTGCCTGTAATTACGCCATAATATTCCCGTTTGCTAACACCTGGCATAATTTGTTATTCATATCGGTTTCACTACTATACAGTTAGAATTCTACGCACTTATTAAAGAGAGAAGTATTGGTAGCAAATTGTTGCAGAAGAATACCTCATTAAATTAATTGGCTTAATAAATATTTCATTTATACAAAAGTTTGTTCACGAGGTCCCCAAATACGCACAAGCAGGAATCAGTACTTTTAGTTTTCTCTTTCGCTTCCCTTTGGTAAGTAGAAATGTTATTGTATTCCAGACAAAAGTGCTGTCTAGTATTTCTCTCCAAATTGCTTTTTACCTAAATAAGTTTCATAAATTTAGGTACGCGTGTCTGTGAACAACACAACTAACAATATCAAATGAATTCTTCTGATCATCAAACTCTTACAAGTATGCATCGCTTATATTTTAGTGAAAAACCCAAAACTTAATTTGCCTTTACTAGGAAATTAATATTTTTGTCATTATTACTTAATTAATTATATTAGATTTTAATTTTTAATGATACAGTTAATAACTGAATATCACCACTTCTATGCACATGAGACTTTACGAGAATAGCATGTGAACTAGTTGTTACTTTTATGAAACCTTAAGGAATTATATGTACTTGGTAAATCACAAAATGCTCCTATAAATTGACCTTTAAAGCTAATGAAGAACGTCATGAATACATATTTAAATTATACTCTTTTTACAGATCTGGCCGAAGTCAATTTGCTTTACATTTTCTTAAATGTTCAAAATTTTAGGGATAATCATTAAGAAATGTTCTGTGTTCTTTTACTATTTATAAATTCAGTTGACGAATGAAAAAAGCAACACAAACATGAAAATCAGCAGCTAAAAATCAAAAGCAGCAAATAATAAACTACTCTCTAAACGTCTTTGAATCAGTAGTGCTTCTTTGCAGCTATTATAACATACTATTGAAAACATCGAAAAGCATGTAAAACACGATAGGAAGTATTTAGTGAAAAGTGGGCCTTTATATGGATAATGAGTTGAAGAAGTCCAGTTCGTCTTTCCGTAAAAGTTGTAAGTTAGCATACGCCATAATGAGGCAAAAGAACACACCACAAAGAAAGAAAAGTATTCCATTTTTAAACGCCCTGCTACCGATTTCTACCGTTCCCTACAGATATTAATAATAATGAAACTATGTGATAAAGTCCCGTGCAATATTACAAAGGAAAGGCACAAAAATATACAAACTTTTTAATATACTTTTCAACAATTTCTTTATATTCTAAAAATTCAAACTTTACAATTTTCAAACATACTGTACGTGTTTTGTTTGCCACTGGTCTCAGAATATTTTTATAATTTCTTTTAATTTTATTTTCTGCTGTTCACTAACTCTGAAAATGTATGCTAATTTACGCGAGAAACACAGGGGAAAAATTTGGAATAAAAATTTTGAGAGGGAGTGTCCGAAACTTACGTTGAGAAACGAAGCCATAGAGGTTGTCCCCAATGTTCCTGCGAGTAGACCGACAAATACTGCGAGAAGTTCACTGTGCTATATGCTATATGCATGAGTTATATGTCCTCAACCTTCTGAGAAAACGTCGGAGCCTATCCCTCCCGGTGGTGGCGCTATTCCACTGTCAGACTTTGCTCCCTCTACCGGCGACGCTGGCGCTTCCTAGCCCTAGGAAACGAAACTTGATGGTGGCTGAGAGTAACGAGGTCGCATAGCTGGTGAAGAAGTGAGCTGTCGATAATCCAAAATGCAGCACAGCTCGGATGCAGAGAAGTATCAGTTACTAAGCAGCCTGTATTTGTAGGGTAAGCGGGTGCAGAATAAATGTTAATGTGTCCCATAATTACAGAATATTTGATTTTTTTTATAAAATGATGAATGGTGCTGTACATTTGACTGTGTCTCAGTCAAAAATCGATATACATATAAATAATATTTACATTTCATATTTTAAGCTAATCAATTTCACAAAATACAGCTATATTTTATCAGGAAAGTATTTGCATTTCAGTCCTCGTTTTCAAACTTTTCCTTTAGATGAACATAAAAATGAACATACCATTTCTGTTTAACCTGTACTGAATTTTGAAGGAATGCAATGGGAAATGAAGTGTTTATGAAAGGAGAATCTCTGTCTTAAACATTAAATTATACCTAGAAAATACTAGAAGTGTTACGCAATAACAGTAAATCAATCCGGTAATATAACAAAGCTATATCAAGAAAGTGTTAAATGTGGCCAGATGTTCCCTATACAGAGGTGACTCATGACAGAAGGACTGACTAATCTGTGCTCGAGGAGAATTTTATTCTCGGTACCATTGGTCCTTAGGGTTCATCCTACCTATCTTAGCGAAAGAGACAATATTTGCGCAGGTTCTCTCTGGACTAGGGGTGCAAGTTAGTTATTGCTAGAGGTTCTACTCCCATTAGTCCTGGACCCGTGGGACCAAGGACCCAGGCCTCCTTCGACCAGGGAGTTACCAAGTTGTCCCAAAAGGGCGCCCGACGCCTCCGTGGGGCTTTCCATAGCGCAAGACCTAGAGACTAACAAGCCCCCCCCCCTCATCTGGTCCTGTGGACTCAAGACGGGATGGCTACTTACGGGCGCCAACTCCAGAATGGGAAGACTACCGATATGACCTCGGTGGGGCCACCTGGAGATCTAGCACACCTTCTACTGGCTATGCTGACTAGTACGCGGGAATATTAATGACTTCCCTCAACCCCATCCAGAGAGGTACCCGACCACCCACGTGTGCCGGGAACTACTGCCCCCTCGAGTCCAACCCAATCCGAACAACTCCCTATCAGAGAGGGCCTCGAATGTTCGGCCCGAGATTCCTCTAGTAACGTCAGAGGTACCACGAGTGCTAGGGGCCGCAGTGTCCGCACCACGGCAGCAGATAATAAAGTGGAACATTCTGGTATGATACCTGCGAGACTGGTATGTTGAGTACTACTAAGCAAATCCGAACAGGAAGTCCCTATGTCTTCCGTCGGTCACTTTATTATTAATGCTGACTGAAAGAACCTCATAAGTCTACTACACAAATGTCTGTCCTGTTCTGATTCCAACGTCTATTGAAGCGCTGCCGCCTAGCGAATATTGGTTTGGAATTTAATACAGGTCTAATTCCCTGCAACATTTTCAATATTTTAGGTCAGTATCTTTCCAATATATTTTATTATCGAGTAAACGCAGCATTCCGTTCAATTTTTCCAAAGGGCGGCATAATTATCCCTTGTTTACATAACTAGTGCAAAAGGCGAATATTTAGTTTGAGGATACTCTGTTACCATAGTCTGGATCAGGGAGCATTTCGATATTTTAATTGGTTATCAGAAGCCACACAAATATTTCGGTATATAGTCTTCCATTTACGTGCAGAAAATTATACTGTTTGATATGGTTATTGATATTATCCTTTCCATTCACAAGCATAGGGTAAAAGTTCATAAAACAGCTTAAGAACTAGAAATAACTAATTCCGAGGAACTAGTTATTTTCACTAATTTTCTTTGTTAGATTTTTCAATGCTGCTTAAATAATACGATCAATATTCGGAGATATTGCTCTATCGGTGGTGACTGGATCCTTTCCTGAGGAGTTCATTGTATCTGAAGTAAAGATATGATAGCTACTGCGGTGCAATGAGAAAATCCACAGATCATAGTTTCCGAACAGGTTGGGTCTTGACCACCATGAGCTAGTTGCGAGTAAAGGCCGATATAAAATGCCTCCCTAAAGGCAGTGTCTTTTATATAAATATTTCATCCATCGATCAGCAAGTATGTTTTACAGCTATTTGTTATACAGAAACATAGGATCAGAACACATATCAATGGCGATAGCCGTGAACGGCTCTTCTAACTAAATATGTCAGGAAAACTGTAACAGAAATTGAGAACTCAAAGTCTGATGGTAGTAATCACATGTCTGGGTCATTTGTGCTGGAGGTATCACTCAGGATATCTTGTGACAATGCGCTTGAGGCGAAGTTTTTGGCAAGTTCGAGCTACGAGATTGTAGGTAACAGCTCCAGCTCGTGATGACGTTTTGGTCTCTAAGGAACCATGGAGCACTTATAGCTGTACGAATCACCCTGATTTGTAATACCTGCAGTCGACGGAGATTAATCCTGCTGGTGCCATCCAACCTGGAGGTGTATAGGTTAATGTGGGACGGACTAGAAGTGTGTAAAGAAGTAGGGAGGATTCATAACCAAGTGAGGTGCCCTGTTGAGTAACGTTTTGATAGCTGGGCAAATGCAAGGAAAACAGACAGATGCGGGTGTTGCAAGGAAGGCGAGGGTCCAGTAGCACCCCAAGAAATTTCACTGGCACATTGGTTGGTAACCATTAAAGCTGTTCCCCCAGCATCTTAGTGAAGGAGTATCCCTTTAGAGACGTAAAGAGAAGATCTTAAGCACTATCTTGTTAAGGGAAATGCGCCAGTGAGAGAACCAATGCGCTAGTCAATCCAGGGCAGTTTGTGTTCTTGAATGGTAAAGGCAGTATCGTACCACACAACCTCAGCACGAGAGCTACAAACAAAATCACTGAGTCACCCTGTTGCCCTTGTTTCTGTCTCAGTTATGCTAACTTATGTAATACATGGGAATGTAAATTTGCTCCAAAGTACTTTTCGCCTAATCATGGCACATTCTTGGGACTCGAAAACAAAGCTCTCTAATGCTTGACTGCCTGAAGGGCAAGTTCTTCGTGCTCAAAACGAAATAGATAGGTTAAAGCGACAAGTAGGGTACAAACTCACTGTTTATCTTTAACACGACTTTCTCGAAATAGACAGACTACGAAAGGAATGCTACCTGTCACTAATAGAGGCGATAAATAATAGTAATCTCATAGCAATGACGAATTTCTGATCTTGTGTACTGCTCACCGATAACAAGAAGAGATAATATTTGAAACCACAATAGCTCGAAACCGAGGCTTCATCACAAATACCCGTGTGAGCGTGTGTGTCCTTCCAAGGATATCTTAGGTGGGTTTTTATGAAATTGTGCCACCTTGACGTAGCCTTTACCTAAACACATTTTCATCAACTTTTCCTGTCACAAAAATAGATCCAACCATTTGTATTAAAATGGAAGGTGATGAAGAATTTTACATTACATTGGAAATGTTATTTTCAATATTCTTTTGGAAAAATCTTGTGATGACCTATATGGCTTAACATTTAGGTACTGTAAACTGAGAGAAAGACAAATTCATACTGCAGACAAAATTGTGCATTTTCTTAAAACATACAATTTACATACTTAATTTTGTGGTGTTAAATGACTTCGGGGTACTCCATGCGATTGAAAATATTTAACTTTGCAAATATTTAACTTTCTTCACAAATATAAGGTCATGAGTGGTTATTTTCCATGCTAAGAGTACGGAATTTTATAGCATATTATTGTTACATACAGGGTTGTAAGGGGCTAAAATAAAGGGTTTTACTTATATCCCTTTAGAGCAATCGGGAGCACTGCTACGGGGTAGTAATTATAGGATGGTAGAGTTACATGAAAAGGGGGATGGAAGGCAAACCCAAATTAGTATATGTATTATGAGATTAATAATAGCATTACAGGGCACCCTCTGGATCTTGAAGAGATCAGGGGCACTTTAGAAATATTTAAATACATAGTAACATGGTGTAACTATACCTTGCATGATGGGTTGGTTATACAGCTGAGTTTTGTCCGGCTGGCAAGCGATGTTTTGAACGGTTGCACCCCGCTGACGATCTAACTCCGAGAAACACTTTAAAATAAACCCTTGTACAAGTTAGCTGAGCAATTTCCCAGCATTAAGTGCACCCAGCTCAGAGCCCCAGCCTAAAGTCCACACACAGCACAGAGGTGTCGTTGAAGGTGAACCCTGCTCCATGGAACAGGGGCCTTCGACTTATTGCCATCCCGGGACAGTGTCCCTTACTGGCATTTTATGAAGGATGAATAACGGATGGTGGTTTGATGGTTGGTTTTTGTTCTGATGAATTGGGTTTTAAAGAGAAGAGAAATGAAAATTCAATATGAAAGTGATAGGTTTATGATGTGCCTAGAGAGGTTCTGGGGTGTCTGTAGGTAGCCCCGGGGTCTATATCATATTCCCCGAGACCTCTGATGAGTTGATTGAAACTAGAAGGTAGGTCAGAGTAGAATTTATGTGAGAGTTTTTGGATGTAGGTCGTGAGCTTGGAAAATGAGAGATCTTGGTGTATGCTGTTATTAGGGATGTACCACTCCGCACCTGTAGCTATTCTTAAATATCGGTTTTGCAGGACCTGGAGTTTATATAAATTTGAGGGGGCTGCAGCACCCCATACTTGACATGTGTAAGTTATCGCCGGCCTTAGACTCATTGGTGACTTTTTATTGTACAATGCATAGAGAATGCCCATGCGTTTCGTAATTTTGGAGGCGACAGAAAGGATGTGGGCTTTCCAAGTTAGGCGCATGTCCAGTGTAACTCCAAGATATTGGGCTTGGTTGCTCCAGGGAAAGTGTTCTCCTGCGAGATGCAGCTCTGGAACGTCCTGGGTTTGACGTCGGGTGAAGGTGACTGCCTGCGATTTTGCGGCGCTTATGCGTAATCGCCAAGTTAGGAACCAGGCGGAAATCATGGTAGCATATCTCTGAAGGCGTTGTACAGCAATGTGATGTTGACATGAGGCCGTGGTGATTGCTGTATCGTCAGCGAATAAATAGAGTTTGCAGCTCCAGATAGTGGGAAGGGTGTTGATGTAAGTTAAGAAGAGCAGGGGACCAAGTACCCTACCTTGGGGTACCCCTGCATTGATGATATAGGTTTGGGAAGCAATGTCATCTCTGACGACAGAAAAGGTGCGTTGCGTGAGGTAATGGTTGACAAGATGGATTATGTAGGGGGGAAAGTCGTAATTTATTAAACGGTAGAGGAGGCCTTGATGCCAGACAGAGTCGAAGGCCTTTGAAATATCAAGGAAGAGAGCTGCGACGTACTGACAATTATTGAATGCGCGGGTCACCTCATCTACCAGACGTAACAGTTGGTGCGATGTGGAGTGGCATAGGCGAAATCCAAATTGTTCCGGGCGCAGGATGTTTAACTCATCTAGGAACTTTTGGAGGCGATGTTGGATTACCTTTTCGAATAGTTTGCTGATTGCTGTTAGCAGACTAATGGGTCGGTGGTTTTCGATATTTTTAGAATCCTTGCCGGGTTTGGGGATGGTAATGAGCTTGGCATGTTTCCATTTTTTGGGAAAGTATGAGAGTAGGAGCAGGCTATTGAAGAGATGGATTATTAGTGCTATCCAGCTTTGCGGGAGTACTTTGAAGGCAGCGTATGGTATGTGATCGTAACCAGCAGCTTTGTAAGGTCTGACTTTGACCTCAGCGATGGTGGTGAGTTGCACTTCGTCTGTACTATAGGGAGAGGTAAGGAAGTGTTGTACCTTTTGTTCAATTTCTGCGACCTGCTCATGGTCAGGGGATTCTGCAGGATGGAAGGTAGCCGCCAGGTGTTCGGCTAGGAGTTCCACTTTTTCTCTAGAGGATTGTGCAGTTCGTTGGCCGTCGGTAAGTGGCGGGTCGGAGGTGGGTATTCGGAGCAGAGCCTTAGACATCCTCCAGAGAGAGACATCGGTGGTGTCGAGTGTACATAATTTCCTCTCCCATTCTTCGTTGAAGTGATCTGCTAGTTCCAGCTTCACTGCGGTTTGGAGGCGATTCCATTCCCTCTTATCTTGTGGTTGGCGCGTGTTTTGAAATTTTCGCCGTGCTCTGCTTTTAGCAGAGATGAGTTGGCGAAAATGTTTTGGGAGGGGTTTAAGGGGACTATGTGGAGATTTGCGGACAGGAGTTGCTTCGCGCATGGCATCAGCCATGGTGGTGGTGATGAAATCCTCCAGTTCGTCAGCTGCCGCAATTGTTGAACAAGGGTGAATAGGGGCAGGTTTTTCGGTCATGATAATTGAGAATTTTCCCCAGTTGGTTTGTCGGGGATTTGCATGAGAAGGTAAAGATTTAGGTGTTAATTTTGCCTTGTAGAGAAGGATGATGGGGAAATGATCGGAAGAAAGTTCAGGAAGTGAAAAGATTGTTGGATGACTACGGATGTTGCACAGTAGAGCTATATCCAACCTTCAGGAGGTCCACGATCTCCGTGTGTTATGTTCGGAGAGGTAGGAGCAAGCATAACCAGATTTTTACGTTCTATGTAATGTTCTAAAAGGCGTCCACGACTGTTTGTGATGGTGGAGTTCCAGAAAGTGCTCTTGGCGTTGTAATCTCCCATGGCTATGGTGGGAGAGCCAGTGAATATGTAGTCCAAAGATCGCTGACTAATCGGTCTACTCGGTGGAATGTAAACCGAGTAGATATTGAGGGGGCCCTTGTCGGTTGCAACTTGGATATCCGTTACTTCTAGGCCGTCAACAGCAGACAGGTGTAGGCGGTGATGGGTGATGTGCCTTTGGACGTAGATTGCTGTCCCACCATAACCGTCCGGAAGATCAGTCCTGTGACAAATCATTCCTGGAATGGTGGCCTTATACCGTGGAGCTAGGTGGGTCTCCTGAACAAGGAAGATGTTAATTTTGTTCACGGCGATGAAGTTAGTGGATTCACGTATCTTATGCCGTAGACCATTAGCATTCCAGGAACAAATGCGTAGGCTGGTGAGGTTTTGTATGACATTATTGTCGTCCGCCATTGGTGCCCATGAAGATGAAGACGGTATGTACCAGGATTGTTTGTGATGGTATCGTAGGAGGGCGGGTAGCCAATGCATCGGCTACGGCAGCTGCAAAATCAGCCTGCAGGTGTAGAGGAATCCTGGACATTAAATTGAGAAACTGTTCATCAGGGATGGATGGTTTAGGATTCTGCGGTAGGGGATGATTTGTTGCTGGGCGGGTCAGGAGCCGTTGTTGCATGGACGTTCTGGATTCGCCAGTTGTTGTTCCTGCTGGACACGCAGACTTGTTGGTTGGTGCAGGTATGTATGGGGATTTTTCGGGAAGTGTCCTAATTGTAGAAGGACCTTGGGATGGTGTGAGTATCTGGGGTTGGGCTGCTGCCGTGATTTGTTTATGTGGAGCCTGTGGTTTGAGTACAGTAGTTTGCTGACCTTGCTGTTGTGATGCGGAGGCAGTGAGTGCCGCGGCGTAGTTTTTGTATTGCGGCCTTATTGTTGGCGGGAGTCCGGGGTATCGGGTCCCTTTGAAAGCTTCCGTGGGGATGCCTTGTGGATTAGGTACCTTTGGGGCAGCGTCATAGCGTGTGCGTTGGCCGTGTTTGTTTAATTCCATTTCTATACGGGCTTCCTGCCATACAGGGCACTTAGCGTATCGACAGGAGTGCTCTCCTCCACAATTGCAGCAGGTAGGTTTTCAGTCAGGGAGGCTTAGCTTTGAGCAATCTGGCCGTTTGTGTCCTGATTCTCTGCAGTACGAGCACACTGGTTCTAGTCGGCAGCCCGCCGCGCTATGCGTGAACTGCTGACAGTTTGTGCATTGTAATGGGCGTGCTGGTGGTCTATAAGGCTCAACCCTTATAACAGCATCGAACATATGTGCCTCCTTATATATGTCGCTTGATTTAGATTCCTTCCGAAGAGCTACCCTAAAGTGAGGTAGTTTTTGTTGTGTTGAGGACCGGTTTGAACGAAGTTGTCCAACTCGCTCAACCGGGTATTCTAGTTTTTGCAGGAGTTCCAGGACATATGATTCTGTGATATACATCGGTAGATCTTTTAAGGTAACGTACATAAGTTTTTCTTCAGGTAATAGGGTGGTAAGATACTGCACTTTAGAATCTGTCAGGAACTTGCGAATGAGTCTGTGGTCAGCAGGTGTGGCAGGGAGGAAAGCGATGGAGCCGCTCATGTTCTTGATGACGAATTTAGTGTCTGGGTGTCCGTCGTGTAGTGCTTTTGTAAGCTCATGGGCCTGGCACGGATCTCGTAAGAAAATGGAGGTGACCTTGTTAGATCTTGTTGTACCTTGAACATTAGAGGTAGGTTGAGTTTGGTTTAGGAGAGGTGGAGCAGGTACAGCTACTAGATCCTCTTCCATATTCTCAGCAGGAGGCGGTGGTGTTGAGCATTTGCGCCTCTTTTGATTTGTCGCAGGCAGTGAAGGGTAGTCTTCTTCCATGTTCGGTTCTGCAAGAGCAGCGAAACTATTTGACGTAGTGGGTGGTGGTATGTTGTTGTTTTTAGGGCCCTTGGCTGCTCTTTTTGAAGCAGGCGTTTGCCAAGAGTTAAATTGTTGCTCGTCATGCTGCAGTAAGTAAGTGGCAATGACGTCGATCCTTTGGCGGTGGTATGAATATATTTTAAAAGCAGTGGCCGTGAAGCATACGTCCTCAGATGTGGGGACGGAGAACATTTGCGTATCTGCTTGGTTTAGATATTTTGTTCTTGCTGCTCTTTCCAGCTTTAATGTCCGTATGTCATTTCTGGATAGTGGATAACTTGGTTGGGTTATTAAAGCTTCTCCCAAGAAGCTGGTTATGTCGCCTCCAGTCAGGTAGTAATCGTCTGTAGAAGGCTCTAAAGCGGCCGATGGGGCTGCTGTTAGAGGTGTAGTTATGGCAGTGTCCATAGCGGTGCTTACGCAATTTACGCTGGCTGGTGATGGGTGCACATGTTGGTTGATTTCTGCCTTCATGTGTGTTACATTTGGTACGTTAGTGGCCGACATGATCAGTTTGAAGTACGCGTGTGGTAACTCAAGCAACCTTAAATAGTGATCCTGCCCAAATGGCAGCCAATAGTCACATCAGCAATTCGCACGCTAGCTATTATTTTCCTCCCAAATATTGAATTGTCTTGTGCAATCGTTGTTTACGCAATTGAGAACGTGTTTGAGACCTGTCACTGGCCACCTCTGTATTATTTCTCTTGATCAGCATGATGCGTGATTCACCATTTCGAAGTAAATGTTTTGCCAGTCCGCAAAATTTGCAGTCATCCATGAACAAATAGCTTTGCCCAAACTCAAGTCACAGGAAATCAATGTTAAATAACAATGTTTATAGTAATTTTTAAGTCTCGCTCAGCCTATATACGCAAAGTTATGATAAGAGTATTTAAAAGCTGGAACCATTTTACCTACTGTACTGTACAACGAAATGTGTAATTATGAACTCATTTTTAGATTAGCAATAATCACCTATAAAATGTACTCTTAAAGGAATAGTTTGTAGAAAAGTATATAGTAACATAACGTGAATGGATACAAATCAAACATTTTGTTTTTAAGCGAATGCACGATAATTCGTTTTGGAAACTGTTCCTTAAACCTCTGATTATCTCTGATTAAGTATATATTTTGACACAGGTATTCGGTGATTCTAAGCTGTAAACGTACAGTTATATAGGAAAGGGTGGTATAATATTGCAGTGGCAAGCAAGTCATATGAAACTGTATGAAGGAATTTATTACAAGTGGTCTGAATTCTTGAGTAATTTTAATTACGATTTAAATAGGGATGTTTGGTGCCTAAATAATTTTATTAAAGAAATGAGATCTTTGACGAAATAAAATTTGAGGTAAAACTGGAAGGACCACATGCAATGAAATTTAAACTGGAATGACATGCTGATATTTAAAGGTAGCATTTATTTACTCGGTGGGGAAGGGAACAAGTGCATGTTGACTTAAGTAATGGAAATGAATAACATTTTCATTTACTAACAACCTGTTTCGTGTCACCTTGCGTGTGTTGATAAAAGCAGTATGCTGGCCAGGTAAATAAACGTACATGGTGAACATACCCTGGTATCGTGCAGACTTCATATGATGGAATCATTGGCCATATCGATTTGGGAATCCTCTGACGCTCCAATAGACTGTGAAATCACCTGCACTCACTTTTACCCGTAATGGTAGTATGGTACAAACGGAACGGAAATTAGTACGGTTTTGTCCAGTTTTTTTTTCTATTCTCCAATAAACTATCTCAGGCTTTGATTGCTTTCGTTTGATGCTGAATCCATTCAAGTATTGTGCCAAATAAAAACTTTCTCGTATGTTAAAATTCCATTGTCAATGTATTTCTGTCTAGTAGTAATACTCGTAATAAGGGGCCTCGTCTTACAGATGTAGTTTGAAGTGTGATTTATTTTGTACTGCAAATACATGGAAAACACAAGTACTTGTGCATAAGTTTTGTGTTCCATTGGGTTCTTTTCACCTGATTAATTATACAGTTTTAACTCTAGATCAGCTGAGATTGGACAAAAAAATTCGCTGCTCCTAGATTAGAAGTCTTTGCACACAAAGCCGCACTAAAGATAACCTACAAATGAAATTGCATGTGCTGAAGAGAGCATCGGCCACCATTGCAATTAGCATTGTTTCTCCTAGTGATGGGTGTCTCTAATGAGGGTATAATAATTGCATAGATTACTAAGGACAGTTATTTAATAATTTTATGCAGGTATATGGGGAAGTAATTGTAATTAATTGATAAGCCATTATAGTTTATTAATAATTAATTTTTTCCTCAAACTTGAGGAAACTCCTCACCAAATCGAATTGTCGCGGACCGAGGCATAAATTGCATGTTTTGACAATTTAATAAAGGTAGTGCAGTTCAAAAGACGTTCTATATATACTTTAAATTTAAAAGTGTTTAGTAGTGTAACAAACAGATAACCCTCTATACTTATTAGATTCTAACCCAAAAAATATAAAAGTTTAAAATTAGATCATAGTAATTTCATGCGTGAGAAAATAATAAAAAACAGCTGTTTATACAAAACTACATCAATCTTATTTCATTTTGTACTAATTTCATTGACCTTTGCTGCTGCAAAAGTGGTTAATTTACTCTTCCTTCATCAAATAGGATTAACTAAGCATTTAGGTTTTAACAGAAGCATAAACAATGTTACAGCTTTTTTATTAGAGTTAAGGAAATTACAAAATGGAAGTTTAAAAGAGACATGGGAAGTTACATTTGTTACTAATGACTTCATGGGTTTATACCTTATTTACTAATATCAACATATAAGTAATTAAATAAAAATGATATTAAATAATAAAAAATTGGAATAAATTTTATATTGTTTTAAAACATCTCAGTTAAAAGAATTGTTCAGGGAAAAAGGAACTTTGCAATTCATGTTACTGAAACTAATTAGTATGACCATGTGGTGAAATTAGGTATTACTTATAAGAGACGTTGCGAATAGTTATGCAGACGGAAATTCTTAGTCCATCAATCAGGCTGGATACAAATACTCCGCTGATTTGTTTCAGTAGAAGTCTACCTTAAGCGTTTACTCTCTTGTATACTCATTGCTTGTCTTTAAAGTTATATCCAAATTTTGGAACATAGTACTCATATTTTCTAATAGATAAAAATTCTGTAAATTGCAACTGAAAAGCAAATATAATATGAATGTTGTGCATTCTAATTTATCTTGCTAGTGTTTAATAGATATTAATAAAAAGTTAAGAGATAAAATAGGGCCGATGGCTTGAATTGCCTTGCTTGAATTTTTCAAGTTTAATTCTCTTTCAGTATACGTTGCTTTAGAATTAGGTGACCGAATTCTTCTTGTTTGTATTTGCAATTTTGTAAACAAAACAGAGTTCTGTCGTGTTTTGCTTATGCAATAATTTCAACACTTAAAGAGACGAAATGTGATTCAAAAGATGTCAAAGAAGATAGAAACTGATGGGAGCCTCTAATTTTTACCTTACATTTTGTTTTTAACAACATCATATTTTATTCAGCTCGACTAATTATTATTATTATTAATAAAATATGAGTTCGCTCCTTTTAGCTACTGTGGTATGTAATGATTTACTGGTTACTACTACTCGTATGTGCCAAATATTTTACGAGTGAGTTCTTGGCCCAACCTATCCTGCAGTACCAGCTGGAAAAAAGACTGAACAGAGGACAAGAAAGAAGTTGGACACCTAAGTCAGTTATTACTATGGAGGTAATAATGAACTGGCACAAACCAGGAGTTCTGTCACTTTGTGATACTGACGCAATATGTAACTTAAAAAAAAAAAATGCAAAATACAGTATTTCCATGAACCAGATGACAACTGCGAGACTATACCTCCATGCGTAAAATTACAGAAATCTATGCAAAAGAGTTGCACAAACTAAGTGATAGTAAATATTTACACATTATGAGTGTACATGAATGTCTCGGAAGTGAATTCTGCAGGACCAGAAAGAAAGCTGCAAACCGAAGAGAGAAAAAGGTTGCAATCGCTACCAAAGAAGTCATGTTGTACTTAAATAGTACGACATACCATAGAACTTAGTGCTTTGATGGTTTAAGATAAAATACCTAAAAAGTAATCGGTTGTATTGCTTGACACTTTTCGACAAACCATTTTTACTAACGCTTATTATTCTGTTTCCTTCATGTTAGTGAGTTGGACTTGTATAAATAATTTAACGCATAGTTTCTCCTAGTACAATATAAACAGTGAGATGCAAGGAACTTAAGTAATCCTGAAATCTTCTACCTGCTTGTTGGGGTGTAATGACTTTGAAATTCGGTTGTCCTTTGCACAAATAGAAAAATACGGAGAAATTGTTCCTATTTGCGAAAATTAGAAAGCTCAAACCAATGACAGGAGGTATCTATTCCACAATTACATTGTGAAATCCACAAAAATAGTTAATAAATTACGTACTTAAAAATTGAATTGTTTCCATAAAATGTTCCTTTGCTTATCTTTCACCGCTTACCACCGATGCAAAACTCATTCCAAATGAGAAGTACTCATCATAGAATATATACATATAATTCACGTAAATGCGTTGGGCCTGTAGTAATTTAATGAAAACCGTTTTGAGAAAATTCTTAACTGACGAAAATAATGACCTGGGAATTATTTTTGTGATATGGAAACTATCCTTATTTTGTGTCTTTGGAAGATGCTGAATTGAAATGTCAGGTTTGGTATTTAAACAGTAATTTGTTTTTAAGTAACGCTCTTTACAGACGGACACAAGGACATATATGTGCACACCAAAGAGCTTTACTGCATTCAGAGGGTCCCGAATCATGTAATTTCGGCGAAATCTTGGTGTCAAATTTCTAATTGGAATATAATGCTATATATTGTATTTAAATTAAGTGAAAACTTGCTAGTTAGCAATAGTGCTATGAAGGTCTCACAACAACAACAACAACAACAACAACAACAACAACAACTACTACTACTACTACAACAACAACAACTTGGATGAAACAACAGACTAAAGCTCACCATTGTGCATATCATAATGTGTTAAGTCATTTTCACTGAATACTGTGGGCTGTGTAAAATACACAACTGTGTAAATAAGAACAAACAATGAAGAGAGAATGGAGGAGATAAAATATATAGACCAATGTAATAGACAGGAGAGGGAAGGAATGACTTGGATTAGACCGGGATAAATGTTTTTAAGGGAACTAAGAAGTAAAAATCTGAATATGGGAATTATTATGTGCAGATACAGAAAGTGCAGTTCATATTTTTGTTAGAATGTAAAGAGTTAGCAGCATGGAGGCAGAAAATATGGGAAAAGATCTAGAAAAAGATGTATATCGAGCTGATAGCCATTAAAATGGTTACGGAGGAAAATAAAAATAGATATAGATAAGTTGGGAGCATGTTTTGGAAAGCTAAAGATAAATTAATGAGAAAAGTAAAGAGTGGGAAAGAAAATTGATGGGCTAAGGGGAAACAACAAACTAGAGTGGAGGATAGAAGGATGACTATGCTACTCAGCAAGGTTAAAAGGTCTGGGAGCCAATCAGGCTGAACTAGCAAGGTTTATAAGAGAAACACCACCATAATTGAGGCACTCAGAATAATAACGGCATATCCCAGCCGACATCAAAATTTGAGATAGAAGCACGACCATGCACAGCTGCCATCTACCTTTCATGTGAAGAAGTATCAAACGAATTGGGATAAGCTAAAGCTTTCATTTTCTAACTTTAAAAGTTGTCCGTGGTGAAAACGTACACATACTGAGTGTAAAGATGACATATCACAACTATGAGTGCTTTATTTAGGATTCATGGCGTTGTAGTGAACGGTAGTGAATATAGAGCCATCTACAGAGGTTATTCCTGAATCTCAAAAATGTGGTAGGGGGAGGGAACGAATGATAAAGGCAACTGAATGGATAATAAACAGAAGAAAGTTGATGACGAGAAATGGAAATAGTTCTTGCTTCGGTATTTGAATATGTACATGAGGCAAAAATTTATTTTACGCCATTTTTTTCTATTTTGTATATTTTTTGTTCTAAGAAAGAACCAAACTCAAGGAAACTATTAATCATAATGGTTCAAATATTTCACATAGATTTGAAGTTCCTTAATTTATACATCCATAAAATATCAAGTTGATGTTCACTACTTTCCCTGTTTTGGAAAAGAATAAACCAGCACGGAAAATGACATTTATCTCAAAACAAATTTTGGTTAGGGTATGTCGTTATTATTTTAGGCGCCCCAGTTTATACAACTAGTTTAAGCAATATGTATGTACTGTAGATAAAAATATTGAAATATCAATTTGTATAAATAAAGTCAATTCAATTCAATACATAACAACACAAATTAAAAGTGGTTCTATTTTTGGAATTTTAATCACAAAATTACTCAACCTTTAACACTGCTGTAATAATTAACTTCTGCGGTAAACATATAAAGCAGATAATAGTCATTATAGGCACATAAGTTTACACAATGGGCTAAATAAGCTCCACTGATAGCTCAGCACTTGCTTCACAAAATAATCACGATTAAATTCACTGCAGCAAACTACTTTAATGGATTAGATAGCTTGCAATGTCTTTTAAAAAAGCCTTGCAGCTGCCAACTTTGAGGCAGAGATTCACGTATCTTTTGCATGTGCCCTAAACCACTATATATGTCAGCTGCACTTGTGTCCATTCTTTTGTCACAGCGGTTAATGGAAAACATGGCTTAGACATTAAAACAATGGCAGCTTCGTAAAACAAAGGACATGCTATGGAAGAAACAACAGGACAGAAAGTGGAAGGATAACGCGGCACAAAGACGTGAATAAAAAGAAATAAGAATCTGGAACATTTGGATGATTTCGGCGTTTTTGGTGCCTCCTATTGTATTTTCACTTTTTAAATGCTTAATGCTGATAGTATAAGCTACAGGTTATCATGCATACTGCCAGTTGTTTTTGTGCTGTTAATCAGGAAAGCAGAACTGCAGTAAATTTTTTATTATACTGAATAATTTTTGCTGTTAAAATCTCTTTCTTTTTATAGAGAAATGTTATTGAAAAATAATAATCAGATAAATATATTCATATGGCATTTTTCACTTATTGTGGAAACTCTTCTACCTATTTAATGAGAAAAACCGTTAATGGAAATGATTTTTATACTTTTTACCTTGCAGGTGGAATAAAAGTAAATAGTCGACAACAAACGTTACTGATAGCGACATATTTTAATAGCTTTTCGGTAAGCAATTCCTTTTAAATTCCATAATATTTAACAATTTTAAAATTATAAATTTTGGAAAGTTCAGGCTAATAACAAGGGATCGCGTTACAAAATTAATATATTTAGACTAAATTATATGATTTGACGACATGTACATTTTCTGAATAGTACATATTTTTCTGGCTTTTAGGTTTGCAAGTTATATAAAAGCCATTCTGAATGATGACCGCTTTAGGGGTTTTTCCATGAAACGGAACATATACTTTCCATTCCTCACAAAAATATTTCATACATACCGTTATTTGAATCAAAATTTGTGGAGGGTTTCAGAGAAAATAAAGAGTTAAACTCTTTCGGCGTAGTTCGTAACCAAGGGGTTTTCTTGAAAGGCTCGTGTAATATCCTTAGACGAAAGAAAACTTAGATATCAAGTACTTAACTGACCTATCACCTTTCAAGTTTGCTCTTCCCTTTCTCTCGCACACAGAGACACACACACGCAAGCGAGCACGCGCCCTCCAAACACACAATATGATTTTTCGGTATTCAGATTACTATAAAACGTATATTTCCAATAACGTTTTGGGTCGTCAACTTGTCGGCCGTCGTAGCCATGGTCGCTAGAGCGTATGTTTCTAGCTTCCGCCGCGTAACGGGTCGCGGGTTTGAGTCCCGCCTTGGGAAAGGGTGTTTATTTGTCTAGTATATATGTGTGAAACTATAGAAAACAGAGAGTGAAATAAACGGAAATAATAAAAAAAAGGTGTGCGCAATACCTATACATTCCCTCAACAGTGACGAAGCCAATGAAAGAAAACCTAATGGAGCCGGACGAATGTGTACATCTTTCTTTTGTTTTACGTCTTCTATCTTGCAGATTATATCTGAAAAGTTTGTAAATGGTTTTGTGCAATTTGATTTAAAAATGTATAAAGTTCAAAATGAAGTTTGCATAATAAGGCGTGGTCTAGATTCCAGAAACTGGGCTATTAGATATGCGGATTTTATTTTTATTTTCCCTTGTACGTAAAAATGACACCACAGTGTCGTCAATGAAAAATCGTAAGCACATATAAGCGGTTCGTTCTGTCCCAGCGGATGGAAGCAGAATTTAACTTTCCCTTTCTTGCTGGCCGTTGAACACCTTTACCTTAACCTTTCTAAGTGAGGAATGTTACAATAGTTATGGACAATTTCGGATAACTCAAATAAAATTCCTGAACATATTGCCAGCCTAAAAAGTGAGTTTATTCTCTCGAAAATAAAGACTCTGTAACATAAACGGAAAGCATTCTATAACATTTTCGGTTGCTAACGCTATTCTTCATATCATATACTATAATCTGCCTCAAGCAAGTGTAATTCTGCTGTAAATATCTGGGCGGGAAGAGAGACAGAGACAGAGATATTGGTACAGATAAGCTGTTGATTGGCTTAACGAAGTTAATGGGCGTTTTCTTTCATCTGCATGCGTACGATAAACCCCGTCTTTAAGTACAGTACTGTAAGTAGTTTTTTGATCACTGCTATGCGCGAGCTAATTTCAGAGAGAGTAAAGTATGCAAATGTTTCCATTCTTAAAAATGTAATAGCCTCATATTTTATCTTTCTGCTTCACATACCACAAAGATGTGTTCTGGGTTCGTGAGTCCTGAAAGGAATATTTACAATAGATATACATAACAGTATACTCTATACAGATTAGACAGAAGACAGGAAAATTATACGAACATTTAACTTATTAAGTAAAGCTACATTTTATTTAAAAATTCCTAAAGGACACTGCTATTATACATATTTTTGCTTTCCTATACCAGGCAGCTCTCTTGCTACGAGGTCTATATCGAGTTGAATGGTGACTAAGATGTTATTGTTTATATTGCGGAGTTGCTTCTGATGTTTAACACTATATTTCCTGTACATGTCCCGTACCTCACAAACGCAAGAAAACTTACGTATATGCAATTTAAAATCAGGAAACTTTTCATCATGGAGCAGGCCAGTGCATCAGGCGAAATTAAACACAATCGAGGCAAACATTTAAAAAGTGGCGAAAGGTGAATGATCGCCCATTGTTTCACGGTGTTAAAGAAAGAAACCCGGAACCATCTATAAAAATTGAGAAAGAAACTGATGTTCTCCTTGGAGTTTCTGCAAGTAGTGCACATAGTGTTAGCATGGAACAACAAGCATCCGGAACTCTAAGAACACTGGGAAATCGCTTAAATGCAAACAACGCGTGGAGAAATAGGACGATTTTATGAAAAGTGCTATATGCAGTAAAGATCATGATTATTTTTTCAGAAATGAACCACCGACCCTAAATAAGGTTTTTCATACGGTAAATTCTGATACAGACTTGCCAAATTTTTCACGAAGTACTCTCCATTGGTTGTTGATAGATATTGGATTAAAATTTCAAAAGCGAGGGCGGAAATCAGTTACAGTGGACAGAGAAAATATTGTGATGTGGAGACGTAAATATCTGCGCCAAATCAAAAGTTTTCGTAGGAATCCGATTAAAGGTAACCAAACCATTATTTTTCTGCATGATTCTATTAATATTCCAAATTAATAAATTAATGTGTAACCCAATTGTATTTATTGTCTAGAATTGAGTGCTTCTATATATATTGCTAGTGTTACAAAACTTATGTGCGTGCATGTAGCGTCTAACACGTGACGAGTTGAGTCAGCTCCGTCTTGTTGTTTACAGTAGGATTAAATTAGCGTGAGACGGAGTATACACACACTAGTTCAAGCCTGGGAGCTGCCTAGCGTTGCTAGGAGCAGAACTAAGTCCATTCATGCCACCGCCGTCCGCCCGTTGCGTTGTGCAACTGTTCTAACGCACGAAGGGATATCTGCTTGCTGAAAAATGGCGCAGTTGGGCTTCTTGGTATACCCAGCAGACAAAAAGTGGAACTGGATAAATTTGAACATAAACGTGCTGCACAGGATGAAGCATGATTTAATATACCGCTCAGTTTATATAATGTTTTGTTTACTTGAATGAAATATTCGCTCTACTGTTTTAGTAGGTCTTTTGATATCATGCTTTTAATTGTAACCCTTTCCTTGAAATTTCAACACTTTGTAGTTATAAATAAATTGTTGCAGCAATAGATGTAATAATTTAATATTATGCTCAACATTAAGGCAACATGTAATTATGTTACTCAATCTTTGCAAATTAGTAATAACAAAATAGTGGACATTAATATCGATACATTCCTCGCCTGCTCTATTATTGTACTTTGTCTACAAATTACCTTAAAATTTACTGCATACTTGCTGATATTTATTTCTAGATACCACGTTCCTCTTGCTCTTCATCACCATTATTTTTTAATTTCATTAGCAATGCAGAAAGAAGATCACAATAGTGTTGCAAAGGGGCAACAGGTAAACAAATAAGAAATCTGAAGGAAGAAATAGCTTTTTCTTAATTTATATATTTCCAATTTTCGTAAGCTAACGTTATTGACACCCGGAAAAGAGAACTTTGTGAGAAAGTACTTGATCATACTCTCTGTTTATGTTTATATATGGAGAGAGAGAGAGAAAGAGGTAGAGCAAAATATTAAAACGGGAGAATGATAAAGATGGAAAAAGGGAAAATATCGAGAGATAAAAACATAAATTTAGAATGGAGAGAAAACAGAGGAAATAAAAGGGAAGAAGATGCAAAGCAAAAGAGACAGATAGAGAGATAAACGAAATTCAATCTCTGCATTTATCGGATTAAGGAGCGAGGGCGATGATTTATCTAGATACACATAAAATGTAATTAAAATGTTCATGTAATCCATTTTCAAGCATTTTTCCTTATATTCCTTATCCAAAGCACCCACATCTTCTAGCCTAAGCATTGTGTAATCCTTTCTTCCCATGCATTTAGTCCTCATACATTATTCTTTTCTTATTTGATTATTCTCAATTCAATCACATAATTTTCTTTGCAAATATTATACTCTTCATAGCTGTTTCGCAGAGAAGGTTGTTTCCTGGATAAATTCTATTTTCCTATTTTCAATATCCACAATTAATTTACATTATTAAATTGTTCACATTATTTCGTTTTCCCATTTTCACTTTTGAGCACTTCGTCTTTGGAAATCCGTGTGAAAAGTGCTCTTCATTTCCTTTCACTTTGTTATTTATGATTTTGCGATATTTCATTTATGATTACACATAAATTTAGGGCTGCTCTTCTATATCTTACCTTATTTATTTTTGCGTAAATGCATGTATTACTACTCCAACTATAGTATCTGCATATGCATATTGTGTCAGGTGAATGGTTGAAAATACTTGGGAACATATCAAAATCTGGGTCTTATTATTTAAAGCTCACTTCGTTTGCACATTCAAATGTTCTTAATTCTGCTGACCCATGAGAAGAACCAATGCCAGACTCACATGACCTTATCTTATGATATCAGTTTCCTATTTACTTATATTGACCAACGTATAGGTGGGCGACCGCGGAATTTGCAGACTAAAGTAATCTGAGTCATCTAGATGCCGAATTGCAGTTACAATGTTTTGAGGAGCACGATTATGCTTAGCTTTGCTTGGGAAACGCTTATATAGGTTCTTTAATGTAGGATCGCTGATTTGGCTTTAGGTCGCCAATTTGGTAGAATCCATCTTTGAGTGCTGCTTAAACCAGCAACAAGTAGAGTGAAGTAAATCAGTTCAGAGAGTCCAGATTACAGACAGTTTTGGTTAGGGAGTCAGGTAAGCCCATATGGTTCTTCATGATAATTATGTCATCATTGTTATTATTACACCCTTAAGTCTCTGTTAGACTTCAAGCTCATTTTGTACTTAATAGCTAGAATATAGTAAATGTGTTTAGTACGGACTTGAGCGATGTCTCTCGTACTTCAATCTATTTTCTGCCTTCCTTATCGATTTTGGTATGCCCCTAGTTACAGGGTAGATTGTGAACCCTAACATTTAAGTTTACAATTTACCATACGTAGCTTTATATACGCCAAATTCAAGTACTATAACACGGCGTTAAGAGTTCAAAGAGTTTCCAAAATTGTTAAGTTGTAAGAAATGAATTTGAATTAACAAAAATATTCATATTATTTAGGTCAATTGATGGAAATCAATCGTTCCTTCACACTAACCGTGTATAGGTCAAGGTTTTGGATAGATAAAGTCAACCTGAAAAATTTAATGTCATGTCCGGGATTTGAACCACGGCCCTCTTGGTTTCCGTCCAGTCACTTTTACCCATTGAGCTACCTTGATCGAAGTGCCGCCACGACATTAAATTCTCCAATCGACTCATATATTTTGCCGGTAATCCACTAGGAGCTCTCGTAATCTAGTTACATCAGTTGTCATGATCATGGCCATGGTAGCTCAATGGGTAAGAGGTACTGCAAGAAAACCAGTAGATTCGTGCCTCATTTCCCGGCCATGACATTTAATGTTTCTATTTGACTATATCTATCTTAGCCTATACACGGCTAGCGTGAAGAAACGATTAACTTCCATCAATTAACTTAAATAACAAAAGTTTAATGATGGAGCCTGGGACTCAAGTACTTACAATAGTAAGTAGCCACAAGCTGTGTATCTCGAATACAAGAGCCCCTAGTGGTTTACCGGTAAAATATAGTGAAAGTGAGTGAATGGGATAATTTAATGTCATAACGACATATTGACTATGGTAGCTCAGTGGGTAAGAGCAACTGTACGGAAACCAGGATATCTGTGGTTCAAATCCCGGCCATGGCATTGCATTTTTCAGTTTGACTCTATCTAACCTAAACCTTAACCTATACACGGCTAGTGTGAAGAAACTATCAATTTCCATCAATTAACCTAATTAATAAGAATATTTTAGTTAATTCAAATTCCTTCCTTAAAATTTAACAATTTTAAAAACTATTTGCACTTTTAATTCTGCGATACATGTATGGTGAGAATATAAAGCGTACAAACAATACCTTCCATGGAATCAACTGAAATGCTCTCACAGTCCACCACTTTCACCTTTCACCTAGGTCTGATCTTTGTACATTGGCAAATTTGTGTTATCGGATTGAATTTGATCAAATAAGATCAGCTCTTCCAAGGCCAAAGGCTAAATATTTAGTAAAGGAAATTGGAATAAGAAACCACAAACATCGGAACACCTGACTCTTGAAAAATAGCGGTGTAAGTGAGCATTTTTAATTAATGACTGTTTCGACATATTGTAGATTTTATACATTTGTGTGTGCTATAATTTATTTGAGGTGTTTTGTTATCCTTCAATTTCCAGTACAGTTTTTTTGGTTATTTTCAGTAATGCTGTGATACATTCAGCTGCTTAATATTTTGAGATTATTTTTTTGCAAACTCTGTTTTTAGTAATTAGACCCACTCTTTTCCCAACTAAACCAATATTGTTTTCCAATATATATATTTGATTAACATGTTGCTGTTTAAGCTAATGAAATCTGCATTACGAATGAGAGTGGTAGCACAGAAACCAAGTCTCTTGCAAGGTAAAGGTAATCAAACTGGTCTATTTCAAATGGTCTTTGTGTGATCTTGCTTGCTCTTTAACAGTGAAATTTTATATCCTCAGCCACAAACCTGCTCGATTTTACATATCGTTTCGGGCTTGCGGCCTGAAGGAGTATCCAATAAAGAATTATAAGATAAAACAGGTATAAAATACTGATTAAAGTCTAACAATAAACTAATATGAGCACATGCTGAGAACCTTTTCCGTGCAACCACTGTCATCGTTTTATTTAGAACTGTCTGAGCAGAAAATATCATTTAACGCCTTCTTTCCAGTCGTGGACCACAGCATCCACATTTTTTTTCAGGCAATTCTGTTTTAGTGACGTAACGATTGTCTCGCTATATAAGTATTTCTATGTAATTTCTTAAGCTCTGTTTTTAGAGCGTAAATAAAGAAAATTGACTATAAATTTATCAATTAAATTAGCGACATTTCTGAAAATAAAAAGATGTAAAATACCATACCCAAATTCAAAGACAAATGTTTTTACAACAGTAATGAAAAATATTGATAGTGCAATGTCTTTAATCTCTTTTATAACAGTAAGTGGAGCAGATGACTTTACTTCGTGAATTATATGTTTATGTAAATATTATTGTTATTTTATCCTTGAACTTTTTCATGCATTTAATCATTATTTATTTTATTTAATATATTTGAACATGTACAATGTACCTGACCTACAGTGAATGAAAACGGGCGAGACTAGCATATAGAAGTCCCTAGCTTCACTCGCTTTAACCACCGTTCCAACCTTCACCTTTTCGAGGTTTTCCCAAGTTAGTAGGCAATCTCTTCTTCTTCTTATTCACTCCATGGTTTGGGCATATCGCCCGTTCCGGCATCATAGATCTCTCCAGCGTTTCCTGGGTCGTCCTCTGTCTCTTCTTCCTTTTGGATTATAGTTTAGTACTGCGTTTGTATATCTTCCATCCTTCATTCTTAATACATCTTCAAGCCATTGTTGGCTTCGTTCTGAAATGTTATCATGGATTGGTTCGATTTCTAATTCCTTTCTAGTATCCTCAATTATTTTGTCCAATATTGAACAACCTTTAACACTTCTTAAAACGTTTATTTCTGCAGTCTGAATTTTATTTAAATCATTTTGTGTTGGCACCTTCAAAAGCTTCATAGGTAGGCGATTTAATTTCCATAATATTCCTGGACTACATATCTTACAGGATTACTTCTAGATTACGTGGTCTGTGACGTGGATGTTTGCTTAGGTCACTAGAAGGTTGCTAGTAATTGGAACTTTCTCGCCCTGTCTAGCATTTAGATGAAT
Source organism: Mantis religiosa (assembly GCA_030765055.1). NCBI lineage: Eukaryota > Metazoa > Arthropoda > Insecta > Mantodea > Mantidae > Mantis > Mantis religiosa. Next base: position 129,268,115 of record CM060947.1, read on the forward strand.
CTTCGACAATTGTGCGCGTCATTGATCACAGCATAGCCCTCCTCGGCTTCTTCATTTCACGTTTCTCGTGGGAGGCGATATCCACAATATATCCTTAGATCGTAATGCGCGAAGTATTCCCATTTAGCTTACATTATAATTTAACCTAACCTATAGATTTTGTTAGAATTTACTGTATTTTTGTCCTGCGCCGTGGCGTAGCGGGCTAAGGCAGCATGCCTTGGTCCCTTGCCACGGAAAGCGGCCCGGGTTTGAACCCACCCATGTGGTGGCGATTTTCGGTCCCAGGTATAGGACCGGTGCCCACTCAGCATCGTGAGGAAGGTGAGGAACTTACGCTAGGTAAGCGGCCCTGGTCACGGAAACCAACATTCCGACTGGGGGATACCGAGATGCTGACCACATCTCCTCCCCGTATCGGTTGGATGATCGTCCACCTCTGCCGTGCGTAAGTGGGCGTGAGGCCGGCAGTCGGGTTGGTAGGCCTTGGCCCTCTAAGGGCTGTCGCGCCATGGGTTATTATTATACTTTATTTCAACGTATGTTTTCTTTAGTTACATGTCAAAGAATTTTCATTTATTGAAATATATTTGTTAATATTGTCACAAGTAATTCTTTTGTTTAATACACATAAGATGTTGTAAGTAATCATTTTGACCATAGTGGTGCGTGTGACGTTATGTCATGTGGCCTCTCCTGCCTCTGACGACGCATGTAGGAAGCTTCCTCTCTGCCTTTGTGTACCGCCCTTTGGCTGTGCATGGGCGTAATGCCCCGTCTGTATCAGAAATGGCGTCCGATGGACCATCTTTGTAATTATTTGGTTTAGTAAATATTCTTATAATGTTAATTGTGGTTTCGGTTAGTCTATCCAACCTTTTATGGAAATGTACTAGAAGAAGTCCCCAAGCTCTCCCGAAAGCATGAGACCATCTGAACTATCCCCCGTGCAGGGTCTGGCCATCTGGTATTTTTATCCATTAACATCAATGAGCAGGTCTTTAAAATATTTATATGCGATGTTGTTTATAATATTACTTGTATTGCAGAAGTTGAAAGTTCAAAGTAACTGCATATAAGGACCAAGCCTATTATATTTCTGTAAAATAATCTACGAGGGCTGTTAAATAAAGAATGGTCATAAATTTTTTCGGTCATAACTTTTAGCATTAAAATTCAATCTTATTATATTCTGTTAGCTTAATGTGAAACAAACGCGCTGTAGTAGTTTCACTTTTGGTACTCCTGGTTCCCGCCTGTGAGACCCAGGCAAGTTCAGACATGTTCAGTATCGCCTACCGCTGCAATGGAGGTAACAATGCAGTTAAAGTTGATGTTAGAGGAAGATCCGGAGTTTCTTTCAAACGTAATCACTGCTGCTGAAACTTGGCTACGTCATTTTGATCCTTCAGCAAACAGCAAAGCTCGGTGTGGAAATTTCCTTCATCATCAACCACCAATAAAGCAAAAGTGGTTTCTTCTGGTGGGAAAGTTCTGGTCATCTCATTCTTTGATATTCATTAAATGGTTTATCAGCATGTTGTACCTGCACACACATCAGTAACTGGACAATACTACAGGGATGACCTGAAAACATTGCAAGTCCATATCAGGCGCAAAAGACAACATTTCGGCGAAGCAGGCTGGATGATGCACCACGATAATGCGCGACTGCATATTGCGAATGTTGTTGCTGAATATCTTGCAAAAATCAACGTGAAGTACATCTCTCACCCTCCCTATATTCCGGATTTAGCACCATGTGACCATGCTCTATTCCCTAACTTGAAGAAACGCCTTCGTGGGAGTCACTATGCATCATCAGAAGCAGTGGTGAAGGCTGCAGAGGTGATTTTGAAGTATCTCTCAAAAATGGTTTCCAGCTTGTCTTTGAAGAATGGCAGAAACGCTGGGACAAGTTCGTCGCAATCAAGGGAGACTATTTTGAGGATAACCATCAAAATTATGAGGATGAGTAAAGGTACGTGATCATTCCTTATTGAACAGCCCTCGTATTACGCTTAAACAACATTAGTTTATTTCTTATAGAAATGTTGGTTTTTAGCGTCTTCAAAAGCTATATTAATAGCGTTTATTTTAAACAACAAGTTAGTTTGTTGCAAACTAGCACTGTTTATGGGAAAATGAAAGGCTAAAAGAGTTATTGGTCAATTTCAATAAAACACCTTGTAAGACACAAACAGACACGGAAGAAAAGGAATACAGTCTCTTATATCAAATTGAGTTGCACTAAATATTGCTGGCTCAACAAAGCTACCACTTATATGTTGCCAAATCTTGCCGATCTTATTTTCACCTGGAACGCTACATTTATGCAATTATTTGAAACGTTCTAAGAATTCAATTACCTTTTAATTTTAAGAATTAAGATAATGCATTTCTGCAATATATTTTTGATTTATGAACATCTCCAGCTTATGTTTATCTTGGTGATTTGATTTCTGTGAATCATCTAATCTCCTTAGTCTCACAGACCATGGAACTTGGCATGCTAATGGCCTTCTCTCCTGGTAAATTATTAATCTTAAAATAATTGTGGTATTAGATATGAGTATTTCCCAGTGTGTACAATGAGCACTTTTGCTTGTTAATTTTCTTTTATAATCCGCTAAACAGCTCTGCATGTAAATTGGCGAGTTTATTTCCCAAAACTTCATCTAGCTTGCCAAGCTCTAAATGTGGAGAATGTATATGCAAATAAGAAACAACTGTGCATGTAAATCACATTTCCAGTTCTGGAGCCCATTATATTTGACATATGACGCCATAAGCAAAGAAATTCTGTAAGCGTGCCAAGAGAGCGGTGTTTACATGCTGAAACGTAGTGCATCTTTGAGAGCTCATTTTCTGTTTAACTCAAGCCGCTTAAATATTAATATGCAGGCAATGTTTGGGGAGAAAATGAACATCTGTGCTTCATTCTCCTTTGTGAACAGCAGAAAAGTGATAACAAGCACGAACACAATAATATCACGTTTCTTATGTCTCAAAGGAAGACGTGGCAATTTTAGGGAAGGGGAAGGGGTTTAAGTTGCATGTTCTCTTGTCAGGATGTATCATATCTTTTAGAAGGAAAGAAACTGTTAAAGTTACACGACAGAAACAAGTAAACAAGAAACGGATATGACACACGAAGGGTGTTTTGGGACGCTACTACGTGTTTTTATCTCTTTCCTAGCTATGGTATGTAGCTTCAGGCGCAGAGGAAATAACTTCATTTTGTTTGCTTGCATTTAGTTACAAGGGGCAAGACTTCCTTATATGCAATGATATTATTTTACTTTAAAATCTTACAGTTTTGTTTGCTCTATCACGCACACATTAAGAAGAGAAGGCAATTATCGCATTCCACCTCAAAATTCGGCATCCCTTATTCCAAATAAAATATTACGAGGGCTGTTCAATAAAGAATGATCATAACTTTTTACGGTCATAATTTTTGGCTCTAAAATTCAAACTTATTAAATTCAGTTAGCTTAATGTGAAACAAACACGCTGTGGTAGTTTCATTTTTGGTACTCCTGGTTCCCGGCTAAAAACCAGGCAAGTTCAGACATGTTCAGTATCGCCTACCGCTGCAATGGAGGTATCATTCAATTAAAGTTGATGTCAGAGGAAGATCCGGGGTTTCCTTCAAACGTAATCACTGCTGATGAAACTTGGCTACATCATTTTGATCCTGAGAGCAAACAGCAAAGCTCAGTGTGGAAATCTCCTTCATCACCAACCCCCAAAAAAGTAAAAGTGGTTGCTTCTGCGGGGAAAGTTATGGTCATCTCATTCTTTGATATTCATGGAATGCTTTATCAGCATGTTGTACCTGCACACAAATCAGTAACTGGGAAATACTACAGGGATGTCCTGAAAATATTACAAGTCCATATCATGCGCAAAAGACCACATTTCCTTGAAGCAGGCTGGATGGTGCACCACGATAATGGGCGGCCGCATATTGCAAATGTTGTTGCTGAATATTTTGAAAAAATCAAAGTGAAGTGCATCCCTTACCCTCCCTATAATCCTGATTTAGCCCCATGTGACTTTTCTATCCCCTTACTTGAAGAAATGCCTTCGTGGGAGGCATTCAGAAGCGGTGGCGAAGGCTGCTGAGGTGATTTTGAAGGATATCTCAAAAATGGTTTCCAGCATGTCTTTGAAGACTGTCAGAAATCCTGGGACAAGTGCAAGGCATTCAGGGAAGTCTATTTTGAGAAGTACCATCAAAATTATGAGGATGAGTAAAGGTTCGTTGTCCAAAAAATTGTGATAATTCTTTATTGAACAGCCCTCGTATTTTGTAAAGTATGGGTTTGTGTGTATGTAAGTCTGAACAGCATATCTTAGAAGCAACAGCTACACTTTATATGGAATATTTCACAGTTGTTTATGAAAAATGTCAAACCATATATATTAAAACACTGCATATTAAATATAATCTCTTGAGTCACAATAGATAGTGTCTTGATTCTTGTGCGGAAAATGTGTGCGGCAAGCTTCATTTAAAACTAAATTTAATTAATTTTTTTCACAAGCCTAGACGAAATTATCCAGGATAAAGAATACAGATCTCTTCAGAAAAGACAATTTATTTAATATTACTTCTTTGTCGCATGAACAATTCCTAGAAGATGTATTAATAATGGTTTCAATTGTTCTATATTTGTCACTACTTTAAGTCCTGATGATTTTCAGTTGTAACTTGCGAGTTCCCTTAGGGTAGGGGATCCGTCCCGTTCAGCTGCCGTGGTGCGGCAGCTGCGGACCCCTAGCACTCCTGGTACTTCTGACGTTACTAGAGTAACCTCGGGCCGAACATTCGAGCCCCACCCTGATAGGGAGCTGTTCGGATTGGGTTGGACTCGAGGGGGCAGTGGTTCCCGATGCCCGTGGGTGATCGGGTAGTCTCCGGACGGGGTTGAGGGAAGCCATTAATATTCCCACGTACTAGCCAGCATATCTAATAGAAGGTGTACTAGATCACCAGGTGGCCCCACCGAGGTCATATCGGTAGCCTTCGCATTTTGAAGTTGGCGCGAGTAAGTGGCGTATCCACTTTCATCCCGTCTTGAGTCCACAGGACCAGATGGAGGGGGACCCTTGTTAGTCAAGAGGTCTTGCCTCAGGAAAGAACCTCGGAGGCGCCGGGCGCCATTTTGGGACAGCTCAGTAACTCCCTAGTAGAAGGAGGCCCGGTTCCTTGGTCCTACTGGTTCAGGACTAATGGGATTAGATCCTCTGGCATGAATTGAATTTTCACTTGCGAGTCCACAGGACCAGATGGGGGCCTTGTTAGTCTCTAGGTCTTGCCTTATGGAAAAAGCCATGGAGGCGCCGGGCGCCCTTTCGGGACGGATCGGTAACTCCCTGGTTGTAGGAGGCCCGGGTCCTTGGTCCTGCGGGTCCAGGACTAATGGGAGTAGAACCTCTGGCATTAACTTAACTGCTACTCGCGTTTATATGAGAAGGCTGTGAATATATAAGAGCAGTAATTGCGGTTAGTTCTTAAATATTGGAAGGTCGATTATTCGCTGGGTGTCTATAACGAAATGTATAATGTACCTGGAGTGTTCAAGTTATAACACCACCTAATTTTTGCAGGACTGGGACCAGAAAGGAACTACTGGTTCTTTTAAATACACCTGAACTCTTTGTGAATGCGTAACAGAGATGACAGCACTGTACAGTGCATAGAACTATAGTGGCAGCGACGAGAGTTAGGACTGTTTTCGATAATTAAAATGGTGACGTTTTCATGGCAAGAACAGTGCGTAATCATTAGTTTTCTTCATTTTCGTGGTGTGAAACCTATTGAAATTGATAGCCAGTTGAGTGAGGCATGTGGTGACATGTTGTTGCCATCGTGTGACAACAAACCGGGACTGTTGCAGACATCGCCTCCGTAATTGGCATTTTCGTGGGATTTGTGCACACAATGCTGCATGAAGATCTGAAAATGCTAAATCGGTGATCCTCCCAAACAACGTTCTCCACTCCCTGGATCATGTCATAAGACCGGCTGGTGCGAGGCCGTGACTGTCTTTGTTGTCACACGATGTTCTGCCTTCATCGAACTGTCGCACCCAGGTTTTAGAAGGTTATGAGCTGAACCAAAGTGTGTCCACGGTGGCTGCACTTATTACAATCTGATTGCCAGCTAATCGTCTACTGACAAATTGACAGAACGTAAACCTTCGCAGCAAAGGATAATAAACTGTAACATTCTATATGAACATGCTTATTTACAGAAAATAACGTATCTGGATTTCTGTAAACGACCTATTTTAGTGTAGTTGATAGCTTAAATTAAATAAATAACTAAATGTTACACTTTCTCTGCAGGAAGCTTTGCCCTGTTTGACAATACGCGACACAGTATGCACATTCACATTGCACGCTCTGGCTGAGTTCCTGGCTTTTGTGAAAAATTGATCTGATAACGCACTTCCTCACAATACAATTCCTTAAAGAAACTGTACACTTAAATAATAACACTTCTTGCCAGGGAGAGGAGTACTTTAACTTTAGTACCTGGGCCACTGGAACAAGTTTTGAAAGTGAAATTTTCAGCAGTTTACAAAACACACTGTAAAAGTGTGAATTTTCTGCTGATTATCACAGTTACACAAAGCACCTTATACCCAAATTTGCGTTACCGACTGGTCTTGAACGGAACTTCAATAGTGATGCGTGGTGAGTTAATTTATGAACTAAATATATGCAGTTCCCAACGACACTTCGTACTGTCTTACTCAGTACTGAACAATTAAAAGTAATAACGCAAAATTGCAAGTTGGAGCATATCGTAATCGCGGGAGTCAGGTGTTTATCCTCCAAGGGATAACTCGAAAACCATACGTTGTAGAAAAATGGCTTTTGTACAGTCTGCCTGAAAAATTCTTGACACTGTCGAATATCCATTAGTTATTTTGGGTGCATGAAAAAGTGTTTTTTTCTGTTGCCCACGCTTGTGCTGTGCGTTCCGAACTGTGCAACGCTGCACGCCGAAGTTAGGACAGCCGCTCTAGGCGAGCACTTCCAAGCTCCGTCCCATATGCCTTCTAATACCGTACGCCTTATAGTTGCGCTTCAACTTGTGTGGATTGTTATGTGGTAATACCTACTACGTAGATAAGGCCCTAAACCTGTTTGCCCTCCACAAACCTACTGCTCAATATTAGATTCACCCAGAATGTATATAAAACTTTACTCTCATTATAAAATCGGCATTATTATGACAGTGCGGCTTATCTGTATATTACTAAAATAGTATAATATTTTAGTATCATTGAAAGATACTGTAAGGTGAGTTTTTTGCAGAGAGGCAGAATTTGATCCCTTAATGAGATAGTTCAGTTATTCGTACTTTTGTTGAAAAATCCTTTTTCAACTCTGAACATCATAACACACATAAATTGTAGGATTATTTGCAAATGATAAAACAGTACCCTCAGGTTCACTGTTGGATTTTCACCAACACATCTGTGATTACAGAGATGCAATGTCCAGTTGATGCTGAAAAGTAAACCAAACATTTAACATGCACAGGCTTTTCAAATGCGAAAACCCCGAATTAACTCCTACACAATGGACGCTAATCGTTCACTATTTGGACTTTTGCAATGTACATAATAATGGCCGCTGATTAAAAGAGAAGCCAATTGAAAAGTTAAGCTATAGCATACATTGTGAAGTGTGTTAGCAGTACGCTCTCTGCGAATTATCTGCAGTGAACCCGTATTGTGTGTATAGTGCACGCCGTAATCGAGAGAGTTTAAAGATTATCTCTACGGGAATAAACTACAGTACACTGAAGTTCTGGACACAATTCACAACAGGGGTGGCGCATTTTGTACAAACGAACCATCTCGATAACTGTACTGTTTTTCAGCCTTAACTGGTGGTTACGTAAATTAACAAAGTCAGTTTCAATTTTGATCTTGCATTCTTGAACAACTTTTGAACAGTCCAAAATGAAAATTCAACACATTTGCACGCGCCATTCCAGCGTTGAAAAATTTCTGTGAAGATGTTCTATTTTCCGCTTTTTTCACTATTCGTTTTATTATATTTATAACCAAACGTTAATTCGGTACAATTAGACTTATATAATAACAATTTTAAAGACACAAATGGATATTTAATTGGTCCTTCAAAATTCAGGTGTAACAGAAATGCACGTTACTCCCAGATTCTTTCAAATCCTCCTTTAAAATGTTTCTCAATATTAAGACTCTCCTTGCACCATATTTTATAGTGTATCATATAATTTTTGTCAGATAGCTTCAGAAGTTACTACTAAGTAGTTTAGCAGAGATTATTTATTTTCCATAACTCCTAATAAACACGAATAAAAAGGTATATCAATCTAATTTTGGGGGAAAAGGCCTCCTGAAGAAAAATATTTAAAAATCTTAAAATACTCAGCATAAAATACTCAACCTAATGACATGAAAAACCCGGGATTCCAGGAGCATTTGATATAACCATATAGAAATATTTTAAATTATGATTCAAAGCTATAAACTTGACAATCCTTTGAAACAGTTTGTTAAAATTTTGTGTTCACTCTACTTTTGCGCCGTGAATATACAGTAAAAAGTTTGACGTGAGCGGAAAAATGCTGTTGCTTTTATAATTTTCACAATTGTATTTCTTTAATGTCTAAAGTTTAACGCCCGCTTTTACTACATACGGCACCGCAGGCGATGACACTGATGATACATGAGATGAAGATGGAGCACCGGTGTAATGAGATGGCGGGGGAAACTGGAGATCCCGGAGAAAACCCGCCCCAGCGCCGTTTTGTTCACCACAAATCTCACTTAGCGGTCACCTGGGATCGAACCCGGGCCGCCTTGGTGAGAGCCAAGCTGTCTAACCACTGAGCCACGGCGCGGCCTGTATTTCATTAGAAGAAATGGAAAAGGGTTCATATCATTTCCATCATAAGTTACCCAACTGAGTCTAGTAAAAGTGGTCCAAAGTATAAAACTAATTTTGCCTCAAAACAATGGACCAATTCTTCCCCTATACGAATCATATGTAAATACTACGTTTCGTTTAAATTGTACAATGCACTACATAACCCTCACAAATAGAAGCAAAATACACGTGAGAAGTAGCTGTTCTTTTGTTCCATTTACACACCGTCTTTAACTGCAGTGGTGATATCGGCGGCCGTTCTACTCTTGAACATATCGATGGTGTTAACTCGTATACGATAGGTAACTTGCACTTTGTATTTTAATCATTAGATTAGACACACATTAACACTCTCATTCATACTTCCAGGACTCTGGGGTAGATGGGCATTATTCTTGATTCGAGATAAATTCCCATCCCCAGCCGGGAATCGAACCCGGGACCCCTCGCACGGCAGGCAGGTGTTCCAGCGACTGAACTATGGGGCCAACCAGAGTAATAGCTGAAATGCGCAATAATGTGTAGTTGTATGTGTTCTGATAATAACTTGTAGTATTTTAATGGATGCCTGTAAGCTTTTGATGGCAATTTGGAAGCTAAACTTGCCTGTACTTTATTTGTACTTCTTGTTTTACTTTTTACAGAGATGAGAGTTTAAAAAATGTAATGATTACCATTTTTCATGAGAATTTGTACTCGCTGATGTAAAAGGGAACATGCACTGGCAACAGACTTTATTCCGTAACTAATCAGAATGAAGCCCACCATCTGGAAAATGATTAAAAAATAATTTAGTCAAAAATTGCTTTCAAAATTTAGCTTCAATTACGTACTAGGGCTTGATTTCATGCAAGAGTCTCTTATGGCATCAGCAAGTGATGATGAAGGTATTCCAGACCCAACGGAGTTATAGCTCGTATATCCTAATCTCACTGGCTTTTATTGAAGTTAATTTTTCTTAACATTTCCCCGTTAGAAATAGATGGTAGAGGAAAATCAGAAATGAGGAGAAAGAAGAAAATTCAGACATATAAAATATAGCAGTGAATAGGACCAATTGCTTATTAATCATGGTGTTTGATGGAATGGGTTCTTGGAAATAAAACAACTCAAAGAAGTTTAGAAATTGATGAGTAAATGGTAGTATGTAAGCATACATAGAATCGAAATTGTAACTAAATTGTATTAACGCTGAGGTTAACAAATATATACATATATCTACTGTCTTTTAAAATGTTTGATACTATGTTGTTTGTAACAATTTTTCAAATTTTGAAGGGAATACCAAAATCTTGAATAGCGTTTTTCCTATACCTTTAAACTTATATAACATGGTCAAATGAGAAAGAAAGGAGGAAAAATTGCTAAACAAATTGTACTTAAACTTTTAAATTATTTAGGAGTCAGAAGATATAATTTTTTCTATCTAGCATGTCCTTTAATTGTGTTAAAATTAATCTTAAAATGAAAATTAAAAGTGTTAAAATTAGTGACTTATTAATCCTTGTTTTCTGTATTAAGAGTTAGCGTCGAATACAAAAGTTAAGTATTCGGTATAGCAGAGCAAACAAAATGTTCTTTTCACAAGTTGCTAAATTTAGAGTAAACGTATCATTATGACACAGCAATATACAAGGAAGTATTTAAAATATTGTCTTAAAAATTTCCTCATTGGATTTCAATACAGTGTATACTTTTACATATTTTAAATTATCGCAAAGCGAAAAAAGAAAAAACTGAAAGCAAGGTCCTAATTTCACTTTATTAATATAATTATGCAAACCTTTTAAATGCTTTTTAGTGCTGTCTGTGAAGCAAATGCAGATATTGTAGTTATTATTGCCCATTTGAAAGTATCAGTTTATACATTTTAAAACAAATATATATGCACCTTGTCATTATATATGCATGTTGTACTAAAAATGCTAAAAATAATTTACCATGGGTACATAACCTTTGTAACGATTCTAATGGACAGGGGTCCATTTGCTATTTGGAGAAACGTTATGGTTTATGCTTAGAACATGCAGAACCGAAAGTTACAAAGTTTGCCTTTAAAGCGTGTATGCTTGCTGTACCCTTACTTCAGTTGATAATGAGCTCATTTCCCCCAAAATATGGCTATTTTTTTTTTTTTAAATTTCTCCTCTAACGGAGTTTCTATGAATTCTTCTATAAATGTGTTCTGGACTCGTGACCTCCGCGGGTTTAGGTGTGGGGGAGAGGGGAACCGTTGTCCGGTTACGCAGCGAGTGAGCAATACAGTAAACATTCAGCAAGATGCAGAACTAGTTCTGTGCAGTAAGATTTAGTAATCTTCTCACCATGTCTGAAGATCTTAAGAAATTTAAGGTTAAGCATTCGGAAGGGCGTGAAATTATAAGTAGCGTTATAGATAAATCTGATGAAGCTTAGTTCATAAGGCCAGAACATAACAATAATGACACCTCGAATTTTAGAAAGTAAAATAACAGTTTTACTCTTTCGTGATGTTAAGCACAGACCATCGGTATGTTTCCATTTTTAACGTAATGTATACACATGGAAAAATTGACAGAAAATCAGAGAAATTTTAAAGCTTAAAATTTTCGAAATAAAATAATATACATATAAACTTCTGCAAAATATAGATTCTTGCTACTTGGAGGGTATAAAGTATATAAGTAATGCTATAAATTGATAGACCGCAAAGTTTTTAAAACAAACAATTTATGTAAAATACATGAATTTTCAAAGTTATTTATTGCTGTTTTATTTTTATTTCTTCTATTTTACGGAAATTACATTTTTATAAAATATGGAAGCATCGCCTTTTTAGTCTCCTGGCCTTGCAAAGGAAGAGAAATTTCATAACATAATATAACGACCAGCTCTTAAAGCTTTTGATAACGTGTGAACGCTACTATATTTTGTTGTTACGATAGTATACATAAAGAAATATGCAATTAAATAATTTTCGCAAAAACTTATCTCCCATAAATAAGTAGAGAAATAAACCTTTGTACTTGTAAGTATGGTTGGTACAACTGTTATCTAGAAAACCATGTCACTGTAACAAATCACATTTTTCAGGGTAATTCCTTGTTGAAAATACTCCTTAAGGTGCGTATTGTTACTATAGTGCACGAGATCTAACTGGGCTCTTGGTTTTTAGAAAGAGAAAGAAATACGTATACTCCATCTCTATCTAACCTATCCCTCTTTTATGGCCAGGCAGGCAGGGCAGACCAATCAGTGGCGGATGATACTTCTTTGTCTTTCAAATTTGGTCCCTGTTACCCTTCTTCATTGTCAGAAATTTCAAAATGTTCCTCATGTTAATAATTTGAATCATCTTCTAAATTAATTATGAAGCTATCGCTAATTTAATTTATTAAATAATCTTTCTAAAAAAAAAACTGTTCAATATTTTCAACATTTTTACAAGCTCCCCGCCGGGTTTCTTTCCGACACTTTACCTACTACATTATCAAATATAGTTTTACGTCACAAAGCTTAAATTATATGTAATGTTTTGGTACATATTTTTTTTATCTGTGCCCATACAAGTTCTATAGCATAAGGGAATAATGATACGGAGTTAGGCATATTACAGCGTGGCCTTCTGTCAGTAACTTTCCTCCACGTGAGCTCTTTAAAAATCTAAATTTCATTATGCTTGAAACATATACAGTTGGTTTTCTGCATTTTAGGGCCTCATGTTCATCTATAAAAATTTATGGACATTAATCACAATTTCCATGCCATCTGATCTTATAGATTTTCCCTTTCTCCCTACACCTCCTAGAACTAACACAGACACTAGCACTAATCCAACACTACGTATAAAATAATCAAAACATTCTAACACGTTAACAACCGATACTTCACTTGCAAGACAATTGGTGGCTGCTTGTGTTCACCCTCATACCACAGGAGGTAATCAGGGAATAGAATAGCGCTTTAAAAGGGACTCACCATTTCAAGGAAAGAAACCCAGTGCCCGTGCTAGACAAGGATAGTGCAAAAAGTGCCAAGTTAGATCTCGTGCCTTATATTATACATGACAATTTGTTTTCTGCCTCTCAAAATTGTCAGTGAAAAATATCATTAATTTGAAAATACAAGAATCTTGTTTAATACAAATATGAATGATTTTCTTTGTGAATTAGGAGTAATAAAATAAAAGCTTTATGTGTCATATAAGTTGAAACGATGTTTTAAATGTATTTTGGAGTACTTGTAGTAGATAATGAAGTCAAAGTATTAAAATGAATGGTACAAAAATAATCATACGAACCATAATTTTGAAAATGAAAGAACATACTATTATTTCATGTAATATAAATTTCAACGAGATATTTTACATGCATTTAGAAATGCATTAGCTTAATGGCTACGGCAAAATGTTTTCTGTTGGTCCAATCGTGCCCATCGTTGTGGAACACTGAATAATGCAGTCTGCCTCATGCTGACTATACCATTGTTAATTCACGAAGTAAGAGAAACTGACAGTTTCAATTAACCACGTCCGTTTGAGGTTTAAAACTTCGTGTCCCCTATAAATTTGGAACTAACAGAGCACTTAGCAGCGGAATGACCCGGAATTAAACATGGAGTGTGGTTAACCGCGTCCTTCCCTTCACATTTCTCTGCATGGTCATCCTCGTAGCACATAAAATGCTGCTTGGCATTGCGGGGGATATTCCTATATCCTCACGCCGATATATCTATAGTTGCAGCAGCCCGGTACTGTTGTCTCACTTCGTGTACGTACGGCAGTGCTGTCATGCTATAATTTAACGTCGCGTTAGCGTGGTTGATCTGTTGAGCCAAACACATGAAGCCCGGAAATACCGTGGCTGTCGCATTGAATATTTAAGTCTGATTGTATCCTTCCTCTCCTGCGCACGACTAGGAGAATTACTAATTAATTTCCATGTAATTTTATGTCTATTATAAGCTGAAATACATAATACAAACATCGATAAAAATAAGTTACACTCTCGGAAGGAACCATAGTCTGAAACCTGTAAACCTTTCTGCACTGACTTTTATCTTGACTTTATATCCCCTCCTCTCTCGCAAATCCTAGCACATCTCAGATTCTCGAAAGGGTAGTGTAGCATTAATAATGTATGTGTTTGCCACAAATCAGGGCCACAAGGGATGCTTACCCAGGATATTTGGTTTCTCTTATCGTCAGTCGCCACTGCACCACCACAATGTCCCTGGAAGCAATCTGCCTGAATGGATGAATTAATCAAGACCACCGTCGAGTCATTAATATCCTCACGGTCGGGCTGGTTAAACGTCCGATAATGACTCCCTATTGTAGAGGCGTGAGGCGCCGAAAGGGTTGCGTATCTTCTCCTCACACCCTGAAACATTATCTCCCGGAAAGCAATTCTAAAGGAGACATCGATATTCTGCAGACGCTTAAATTTCATACTGTATTAACCCAATAACACTTTACTTTTGCGTAAAGTTTGAGTAATGCAATACAAAACAGAACATTCTACATAAAACTGGTCAGCTTTTGTCTATTGTTTAGTAAGAAATTGTATGGTTCGGTTGAATTCATGTGTATCATGGGCATTATGGTAGTGTAATCTTTGATGGGAACATGAACATGAACCCATTTATTAAATAATAATACTGATATTTTAACACCCACGTCAAACTAGGTGTCGAAGAAGCATGGCTGCTAACCTTAAACATTTGATGTGTTGAACTCGCATGTCTTTCTCTACTCTTCGCTTATTCTTCTATCGACTCCATTTTGATCGAAATAATGATTTGCTAAAATTATTTTATAGCATATTTTCTTCTAGAGAAATAACGGCGTACAGAAGTTTTTAACAGTTCACAAACCTTTTAAGAGTTAATCACTATAAATTGTCTATTCTTTGCTTCCCCAAGTGAGAGAGACGGAGGGACGGAGTTCTGAGGGAGGGAGAGAGGAGGGGGAAGAATTATCTTCCATATGAGAAGATGTGAAATCATCACAGTTTCACCGGTTCATCAGAGAAAACCACGAAGAAATTCAAGTTCATACACAGCGGTCAACAGGATTGGAACCCGCTATCCTCTGATTGCAAGCGTCACGCATATCCAAATAGTCTTATCGCTTGAAGACATAAATCTGACGTTGCTATGTGCAATTTATGGTAACCAAACATGTATAATATATAAAAGTATGTTAAGTTAAAAACAACATGACTTTATATTTTAAGATTCATGAGATTACATCTTGAAAGCTTCCTTTACTTTAATATTTAAAAATGATATCGTTTGTTATTACCATTTTATAGGAATCTAGGAGATCATTAAAATCTTTATCCGGCGTGACTTAAACAATCTTGCAGATAATGATATTCCAGTGTTTAAAATCACCAGAATCAAATTGGCAAAACTTTACATTTATGAAATTAGCAGCTATTGGCTCTTTTGTCTCTCGTTAAACTATTCTTCATAAGGTTATTCAGCTTACCTCTTAGTGTAGATTTTAGTAAAGAAAATGTAAATAGTTGCACTCGGAGAGAGTATATTCCTAACGATGAAGAAGGATTTTACTGCTAAATGTAAAATACGGAAACTATGATATTCGATAGATATAGCTCCATAATTCTAGAGTAAATATGTATGAATCAATAAATACACTTTTGTATTATGACACTAATGTTTCACGCTTACCGTTATTGTTACTATCAATGTTGACATTTTCGCACCAGTGCGGTATTATTTCTCCATAGCAACAGATATAGGCGATGCAAAAAGCACTAGTGCGTTAAGTAAATATATTTATTTTGAAATATTAATTGTGATATTACAATATATACAAATATATAGTGCACAAAATAGTATTCAATATACATGAGGTAGACACATAACGGAATCTCGAAAATGAAGAAAAGGAAAAACAAAATGGCGCAACCGCTTCGTTTTTCCAAAACTTTCTTCTTCCGTATAAACTGCTTACCACATTAGTATCGCAAAATATTATAAAATGATAATTCAAAGCAGTATTCTTTTCGCACAAATCACCACCCTTAGGATATAACACCCCCCAAAATAAATTGTTTCCTAATATAATATATGTTAAAATATATCGTAGGTGAAACTATTTAATGAAGGAAAGTTCCTTTCTTGAGTATTATAAACGTAAACTGAAATGTAACACATTTTAACTTCAGCTAAAGCATTAATGATTGATTTTTTAGCAACTGTAGGTGTATATTTTCATGAAATGTCTGCCCTGATATGTTAACACTTAACCAAACTGATTTTTAAAGCATGAATTATCTATAAATAAGCATACAAATAAATTGACACTTAAGCACAGATATTCTGGGATACAAGTGCGGTTTAATTGATTGAGGACAGTGTAATAGCATATTGCGATACTAATATAAGTACTTTATAAGAAACGAGAAAAATTTTGAAAAATCGAGGCGCTTGCTTACCACATGTGTATTTATATAATTGTACAAATTGTAGTATCACAATCAGTATTTCAAGATAAACGTTTCCAGTTACCGCATTAGTGCTTTCTGCATCGCCTATATGTGTTGATATGGAGAAATTACCGCACTACGATGCATAGCAACAATAACGATAAGTATGGAATATTAGTTACATAGATAATGCAAAAATAGCAATATTGCATTATTGTATGTTTCATTTGCAGGTTTATAATGTTACCTATAAAGAGTATTCAGGTGTCGGTACGTCCAAGCTGGGGTTGCACACACCAACATGTGTTCATTTTATACCGAGAGACATAATGAAGGGTGGCAGCTCCTGTGATAATTGATGCAGGGATGGAGCCCAGTTAGAACACTTTCCACAATGCTTTTCTGTCAGAAAACTATTAGAATAAGAGAGAAACAAGTAATAATGTAGTGTATCCATATTAAGGTACCTATTGCAAATGATCTGCACTTATACCCTTAACACTTTCTATCTCCTTTGAGGACACAATTTTAAGTAAGCAATAATAATAATAATAATAATAATAATAATAATAATAATAATAATAATAATAATAATAATAATAATAATAATAATAATAATGATGATGATGATGATGATGATGATGATGATGATGATGATGATGATGATGATGATGATGATGATGATGATGATGATGATGATGATGATGATGATGATGATGATGATGATGATGATGATGATGATGATGATGATGATGATGATGATGATGATGATGATGATGATGATGATGATGATGATGAGAAGAAGAAGAAAAAAAGGAAGAGGAGAAGAAGGAGAAGAAGAAGAGGAAGAAGAGGAAGAAGAGAAAAAGGAGAAGAAAAGAAGAAGAAAAGGAGAAGGAGAAGAAAAGAAGAAGAAAAGAAGAAGAAAAGGAGAACAAGAAGAACAAGAAGAAGAAAAGGAGAAGAAGAAGAAAATGAGAAGAAGAAGAAGAAGAAGAAAAAAGAAGAAGAAGAAATATCCTGTGTGTGTCTGTATGTATATTTTTATGTAGACATATATAAATCTTAACAGTCTTAAGAGTTTCGACACATCTACCAATGACTCTAAACGACAATATAGTCATATAATATTCGGTTAATTACTTGTTTCTGCAATTATCTTCACAACCCCTTTTATTATACAGTGTAATCGCAGTAAGGTAATAACATTTTGTCATTGGCTATCCAGCTAAATATGTTAAATGGATATTAATAGATTTGAAACTTTAGGTAGCTGGTCTTGGCCAACACAAACGTCCTCGCGCTTTCATTTTAAGTTTGTTAGCTTTGTTAGCTTTGTTTCTTTTTACCATGTGCTGGAAGCGTTGATCTGGTGCTTCTGCCTCAGTTATAGGTACAGGAAAGGTGTCGTGTGGACGGCGGTCATCAGCGCCCTTTAAAAAACTAGTCATGGCAAAAGCCAGACATAAAGCTTTCTAAAAACTATACAAGTGTAACAAAACCTATTAAAAATACACGTACATAAAAAACATCAATCAAAACCCACTAAAAATTTCGTTCACTAAATCCTAAACTCTAAACTAGACAAGAATCTAAAAACCTTCTCCACGGGTCTCCACGTACGGCCTACACGTGGGTGGGTCTGTTGACCGTCTCACTCAACCACGAAGAGGAGCCCACACGAGGGAGACTTTTGGCTCTGGACCCCGGGTGCGCCAAACCCGTACCTACCGAAGTGGGCCCCTGGGGGGTCGTGTAGACGGAGGATGCATTCTTCTGAGTATCAGGAAAGAGTAGAAAATGTTTCATATTTACTGCTAAATTGCAGATTGGTAGAAACAGTAACGTTTTAACATTACAACAGTATGCCACATCTAAATCATAGGATTCTTAACCACACATTCCTTCATAAAACACGAGTAGCAGATTAAACATGGCGTGTAAATTTTACCATTTCCGCAATTATTATTCTGTTTACACATGAATATAATTTTGCATTGCACCTATTAGAGTAATTCTTGATGAAACATTAGCGTAAACGCATTAAAAACGCCAAACTTCAAATATGCTAACCCTGCCATGAGAGAATATACTTTACCTCATTCCTAGCTGGCAATGTTTCGAAATGCTTCCAAATATTACATTACATAATGCTTCTTTTTGGCGCAGTGTTTGGAGAAAGAACAAATTCTGTGAAGGATATTTATTGCTTTCGACACCTTATATGAGTAGTTTCAATATGTAAGCATGCATAGTATAAATAAAATCATGTTGTAATTTATATTATTTTTGTTACAACTCTGCACTAATATTTCGAATTTTATATATTTAAACACCTTTTTACGTATTTTAGCATCCATCAGCTGTTGTATTATTATAAATTTTAATTAAAAATTATACCTGAATAAAATGTATTTTAAATTAAGTTATTTTAATTAAAATCAATTAAATTATTTCGAAGATAAACATAAAGTTTGAATATACGTCACTGTACCGTGACCTAAGTACCGTTATAGGCTGTTCATTTATTTGCTAATTTGTATAGGATGGATTCTAAGTAATTGATTAGGTATCTTTTTCTCCGGTTGCTACAGCGACTTCATTGTGATGTACTGGTACAAGTTGAGGGGGACCACTTCATGCCGGTCACAGTCGTATGGCTTTTCTATCCTGAAACAGATGATATAGGAAATTAAGGGTACAGGGACCGTGGAAGAGAAGGTGTGTCCGCAACATTTGCTTGAGACAAGGACAGCGAGGGTGGTCGTTGGGAATGAAACCCGAGACTTCAAAATTCGGGAGTCAAACTTCGTCGCGAATCCATTTTACTCGATTATGCAATATAACTCTAGTTACACAAAAACGCCTAAAATGAGTAATGTGCTGCTAATAATACACAACAACGCTCTAGTTGGTTTAAGTATTCGGGTGAAATTTCCTTATGGTATTTATAGCAGTCAAGTTTTACTGTAGTAAACGTTACTCATTTAAAGCATGAAGCCGATTATGTTTTGACTGTCTTTTAGTTAACATTGGAAAAGAAAGGAGGAAGAAAAGATATCTCAAAATTGAAGAATGAAGTAAGGAACTTAGGGAGTCCTCTAATTGCAAACTATTGGTTACAAAATATTCTTTTCTCTCAAGCTCTTCAAAATATAAGCTCAGTGTTTTCGTATCGGGCTACTCCGTTATACAAACGAGTTATACATATGGAAAGATTGAGTCAGACTGCAAAATTCAATGTCATAGCCGGGATTTGAGCCATGGATCTCCTGGTTGCCGTCCAGCCGCTCTAACACCTGAGCTATTATGGCCAACGTGCCGATATGACAGTAAATTCTCCAACTGGCTCGTGTTTTTCCCGGTAACCACTTAGAAGTTCTCATAAACACATGAGACAACTAACTTAATGGCGACTTACTATGCTGTAGGTACTTTAAGTCCAGGGCGTTTTATAGTTAACCACTATTTGGTCAATTAATGGTAATTAATTGTTCTTTCACACTAGCCGTGTGTAGGCCAAAGTATGGAAAGATTGAGCCAGACTGAAGAATTCAATGTCATAGCCGGGATTTGAACCACGGATCTTCTGGTTGCCGTCCAGCCACTGTAACTCATGAGCTACTATGGCCAACGTGCCGATATGACATTATACATGACGTTATACATAGTTACCAGGAATCAGCATGATTCCTACCAGACAGTTAAGTGTCGCATCTCGAGTAATATCGTCATAAAGTCCTAGGCATCTAGCCTACAGAACCTACGCTCCGTATGCAGCCCAAATACCACTACATCTCACCGCTTCCAGGCCTTAAAACACGTAGTTTAGTTTGCTATATTATGTGAACTATCCTTATAACTCGTGGTTTAGTTTGATATATTATATGACCTATCTTTGGTAGTAAGGTATATTCAGATATTTTAAAATAAGAACAAGATAATAAAAGCTTAATCAAATTAAGGAGGAGCGAATAGGCTTTCTTACTACAGGTGACAAATCTTATCCTGACATAATATAGCATTGAGGCATTATTTATTAGTACATCAGAGAACTTATTAATGTAATATAAATAATTATGTTATTGTGACTCTGGGTTCGGAGAATTAAAAGTCTAGTTTTCAGAAATTTAAAATGGTCTTTATTTCAGTAAAAAGACGCTTTGTTCACCCCTAACAGCAGCAAAACGACGTAACGTACACTAACGCAGTCCTCAAAGTATTGAATGATCAATATTCCTTATAATTGAAATCATTAAGACGTGAATAAATTGTAATCAGTTTCGACCTGGTAGAAAGGTATTTAATTTACCCTTATTTGTTATATTTAATTGAAATAAGTAAGAAGCAAATAAATTATGATCAATCATTTCTATATAAAATAACTAAAGATGAAATTAATATTACAAAGCTCATAAATAATAATCATATTCAATCAAACAATAAAGATATTACAATACAAGAAGAATTTACCTCTGCCACACGTCCTCACAGCTACACACTCAATAACGGCAACTCGCAACTGACTGCTCTCTAACACTTGCAGGCTTTTATACCTCCAGTCATAGTTTCTAAAATTCAGTCGGTCGGTCGATAACAATCACGATGCAGCGGGAAATTCCCGACTACCTCTGTTTCTTTCTTTCTCTGTTTCCCTCTCTCTCTCCCTCTCTCTCTCTCTCTCTCTCTCTCTCTCTCTCTCTCTCTCGGCAAGCGTGCTGCTATCGCCCACGCGCCGGCAGCAGCTTGCGCTAGCGGTATAACAATGCTTCGGCGACATTATAAAGATGAGAGAATTTTATATATGTCAATGTAATATATTGTAACAAATGAGTTGAGTAAGTTTCCATCGACGAAGATTTCCAGAGTTGCAGGGAACGCACCATACTATCCTTCCATAAGAAGGTCCTAACGGGACATAACGGGGTGAAAGCTTGGGGAGGTCATTGTACTCACTCTTACAAAGAAATATATACAGATACAACAGGGGCACAGAGCCTCAGTCTAGCAACGAAATTCAAACTGTATGAGCATTATTTGCTCCAGTTCACGCCACTATGTGTCACATTTAGAGCTTTCGATCTGCTTGCATGCATAGTGGAAACAGCTTCTTCGATGGGAACAGGAAATTAATCTTTTCAATATTATATTAACTGCAATTAGTCTACTGTTTTCTTGTTGTATTGTCTCTCATGGCATTGCCCTCAATTTCCACACCAGATTATGGTCTATCCAAATAACAGCAGCTGACCAGACGAGGAAACAACCATCGAAGAAACCCAGCACTAACACAAGACACTATCACCCATATACAACACAAACACGTGCCATAATTTGCAAGTACTTTTGAGGTTGGCGCAAATTAACGAGCGACCAAAGGAAATATAAACCTGAATTATAAAATTATATAAATATATATATACTAATTTTGTAATTATTCACAGATGATATAGTATGTATGTGTGCACATATGCACAGCCATTGTATTATCAGTTATGTAGTTGACGGGCTGCATATAGTTGATTCATAAGAGTTAGAGCTCCAAGTTTATACACCAGGACGGTACAGTCATATCAAGCGAGCTTCATTTGTTTGTTTATGTTAGTATTCAAACATGTTTACTCACAGTGACGTCAGTATTGATTTAGCGAGTTGGCTTCATCACATTATATGACATGATACAGTAATTTAGTCTGTCCAAAACGGTTTTTAAGTTATGCTACATGAAATAAAATTGCAATGTACATTTTGCTAGGCAGACACCTGTGTAGATTTTCCGTTAAAAATTTGCTGCAAAATATGCAGATCACTTCTTCCTCAGAGGTCATACTCTTTGAAATCCTGCGTTCATTTTTCTTCTAAACACTTTCCCTTGTTCTTCGCATTTGAACAGTTTAAGTTAATATTATCACCTTTTCCTGTTCAGAAAAGTTTTCTCACTCCCCAGCCAGGGCATTTCTTGGCAAGCAACTACTTCTATCCCGTGTTCCAAAAGTTTGTTATTTGTTCTCGTAGACCTCAAATTGTTCTTTTTTGTAGAGCCGTTCTAAACAAACACATCATTTATTTGTTTCACACATTTTAAAGGCTTATTTATTATTTTCCTCTTTACGCTATATCACACTTTTCACATTATGAGCTAGGGCTTCGCCCAAGTTTTATAGATCGGAACCGGAAAGCTTATAATTGAAAGCAGCGCTCTCACGTTTGTTGAGATAGCGGATCATCTGGAAATGTCTGCGTGTTGAACGTTGTGGGGATGATCCTGCCGCGTATATGAGGTCCTTCTCACGTGATCGAGTTAGAGAATTAATGCGATTTATGTAGGTATTCGATCAGCGATAAGGTCGTGACGACTGTTATGATCACTGGTGTCCAACCTTTAGCGGAAGAAGGGAGGACGGATTTACCCCCAGCCACTGTTTTGAGGGGTCTTAGACAAAAAACTATCTCTGATGTCGCTTTGATTGGTGGTGATGTCTTCAGTAATATTAGTGATGTATATTATTGAAGGACTGTTACAAAAAGGCTTCGTGGTAGTGGCCTGTTTACTCGCAATCAGATCCTCAATTTTTGCCGCCAGGTTTGAACAAGAAAGTTTTAAAAGACATACTAAATGATCCTGTCCAACCCTAGTACGATACCTGCTTTTTATTTGATGCACTCTCCAGAACATGTGCTCACAAATATATGTAAAACTAAATACTGAAGGTAACTTTCCAGAAAAGTTTCGCAGCCTGGAAAATTTTTCGTTGGGAAGAGATTTAAATAAATCCCAACATTTTCCCTGAAACTATATCATGGCTGTTGAATTCTGGGACAGGAATTATTTATCCGTAGTTAATTTGTCTCCATCTTAATCAGCCACACGTTCGGGTGCAATTTGGTGCGGGATTTCTATGTTTGAGATGGGATGCACGTTGACTTTTCGAAGACCCACTTCGGGAAGCCTGATATAATAGGGATAATTCGTCGTATTTTGAGTTGTTTCTTGATGATTGTGTTTAATTAAATAAGAGTCATGAGAATCTAAGTTTCAGGCGTGGTTCGGAATAAAGTTTCGGAGAAGTGAAATTCTGTATTATTTGTATTACATTTTACTTGAACTTCCTTTCCCAGTCACTTGCAGGCTACTTCCAACATATCGATTAATTCTTACTTTGTGATATTTAAACAGTTCCAACTATTACATAAAAGTTCTTGATCTTGCTCCACTATTCATCACACTCGCCATTACAAAATATCTCTACTAAGATTATTGATTTTCCGTACCTATCGTTACTCCTATCTTAATTTTGTGATTGGCCAATTTAATTCCACGTCACAACATTACGCAATACAATTATTGCTACGGCCAGTCACAAAATTACATATATTTTTACTTATTTAAATTACTAAATAGATTTACATAATCATTTTTATAGATTTATAACACTTTCATAACGTTTCTAAATATAACTCGAAACTACTGTTACAATTCTATAAAGCAAATAGTTTCATTTGGAGATCGTGAGGAGTGTCTCTGCAAAGACGGTTAAAAGCTTTGGTAATAAGACCGAATTTCTCCCATAGTGTTTTTAAGTCCCAGAAATTGGACTCGAAAGTGTCATACAGTTTGTGTGGAGAGAACCATCGTTGAAGGAATGAAAGAAGGGGAAATAGTTCCTCCGAGACTATGCCCAAAACCAAGGAGGCGGAGTAACTTGACCAAGTGACGTCAGTCGCTCATAAGAGAACACGTTGGGCATCTCTGGTTATGACTTATGACGTACAAGTGAGTGCTGCTTTCGCGAAAGCTCAGAAACGTGTTACTAAACTTCCAAGAGAGTGAAAAAGGTGAAGTTGCAAGGAAAATTAAACTAGTTGACTGGTGACTATATAAACTAAGTGAAGTTACAAAAAAGTCGTCACTTAGGTGAAAAGAGGGAAGTTAGAATGTGAAGTGATTGCTGTCACATTGAAATTTGAGAAGTTGACTTAGAATCCGACAGTGAAATGTCTGAGAATTTGGTGAAGTGGGAGTAAAGGTGTACAAAGCTCTGATACTATAGAATGTCACAATCTAGTAGCTATAGGCTAGTTAATACGTTCTTGTTTCTTTTTGTAATATTTGTCTTTCTCTGTTCCTATTCTATGAGATCTTTGCAATCACTCTTCGTATAACGCAGATCTCTGAAGCTGTCCACATTCCCCACTACTTCTTCTCGAATTTCCAAATTGTCTTTTCTTCATTTCTTACAGTAATCAAAACTGTTGCCTTCTTATTTCTTTGCTGCGTAGCTATGGCAAGTAAAGGAAATATTTTCTTTCAATAAAAGAACAAACAGGATTTATTGGTAATAGCGTGTCTGCCTGGGGCTCAGTAAGTCCCGTATTCGGGTCTCGGTCAGGGTGAGTTACATGGATAAGGTTGATTTGCGTGTTTTCCCTTATCCTGAAAGATGAATATCGGGTAACTTCAAGCTCTATGGATGCTGGGCTCATTTGAGCATAATTTTCTTTAATGTATAATGTGACATCATAAGGAGTTAAATATAAAAAGAAGCCCGTATTCCGACTTTATTGGGAACAAACCACAGACACCAAGAATAAAACAACATAATACTAATAGTAATAATAATAACAATAACAATAACAACAACAATAATAATAGTAATAGTAATAATAATAATAATAATAATAATAATAATAATAATAATAATAATAATAATAATAATAATAATAATAATAATAATAATAATAATAATAATAATAATAATAATAATAATAATAATAATAATAATAATAATAATAATAATAATAATAATAGACAATGACACTGATACTGACAACTGACAACTGACGATGATGATGATGATGATGATGATGATGATGATGATGATGATGATGATGATGATGATGATGATGATGATGATGATGATGATGATGAAGATGAAGATGATGATGATGATGATGATGATGATGATGATGATGATGATGATGATGATGATGATGATGATGATGATGATGATGATGATGATGATGATGATGATGATGATGATGATGATGATGATGATGATGATGATGATGATGATGATGATGATGATGATGATGATGATGATGATGATGATGACAGCGACGACCACAAAACTTTTTGGAAAAAATGGCCCTTATCAGTATTCGTTTATGTGTTTGCCTTTGTTTGTGAACCGAATAGAAATGTGAAGCCCAAAAATCGGTATTTTCGCATATCGAGATATTGGATGCGCCAGAAAAAATTCACAGATAATTCCAGAAACATAAGCTTCCATTTATATAATACTATTTTTTTTTTCAAAATACTAGTAATCGTTGTTGTATTTTAGGCAGACACTCCACAAATTAAATTTATTTTTAATCTTCTGCACAATGTAAACTTCTACATTCTGTATGAATTTTGCCTAACTTTGTTTAATTGGTAACTGCAAGAGAGAGAAAACTTACTGAACAAACATACTTATTTCAGAGACTCGTTTTATATAACATAATATTTTTGTTCCATTAAACGCTTTGAGATCGTTATATATAATATATATAATTCATATATAATTCATATATATATGAATAAAAGTAGTTTTGCAAGTGTTTAATGAGGTACAGAGAAGCATAGGTTTTCGTAGGTATAACTTGTAGAAGATTGGGAAATGTAAGTCGGAACGACCATAGTATATCCATAGTATATAACCTTCTTTGTATTCATGTTCAATCCGCAGACATAGCCGTGGTACTTTATACATATTGACACATTCCTTAGATTCCTTTCCGTCTTTGTCCTTACTGAAAATCAGGAACTCCGATTTATTTCAATGTGCTTCGTTTAACGTTCATTGCTCCCTTCTTTTAGACACACATCTTCATCTAGTTTCCCAAGACAATTTTAACGAATTCAGGTGATGGAGGGCGTCTCTTCTTGACTCTTCTCCCTAATTCTCTTTCCTATTCTACTACCTTTTCAGATATTCCCTTCTATCCTGAGTCTCATTAGCAGATTTCTAGGAACCTGCTACACTAGGTGGATAACTACTTTAATAGGAAACAGGCTGAGACTAAATGGAAGTACGAGATAGAACGAAAGAGATAAGTCTGTAGCGTTAAGTGTCTTTTCTTTAAGTAATTTGCATCCTCTAATGTTAAGTCATATCGGACGATTAATGGAATCAGTGCATTTATGCTAAAATGAGCATAGAGCTCCATAGAGCTTAGAGTTAACCGACATTCATCTTTCAGGAAAAGGAAAACACTGGAAAGATAACCCTATGCTGATGATCATACTATCCAAAATCGAACTCAGGTTCTCTTGAACGTGAGGCAGACACGCTACCTCCTACGCTGCAAAGGTGGCTATAGAGATTAATTGCAAATGCACTAGAAGTAGGATGCGCTGCTGAAAGTATAAGCTTTATTGTATATCAGTCAAGTTCCAATACTTCCGTCTTTTATTTAATATTGGTGTACACTCCTTGTCGTCTGTCTTCCACAGAAGTCATCGGTGAAGCAATTTCTTATTAAAGTCTGACACACGCATCAAAGGTCACCCATAGGTGACTGGCAAACGGGCAGGAGTACGAGAAAGAATCTGTTGAGTAATTGGTAATATTCTTCGAAAAGACGTTTCACGCGAGTCTCATGGTTGACTCAGTATCCAAAATGGGCTTATATCAAACGCTTGGCATCAGACATCAACAAAGGTCGACTACGAGCGGTGGAACAGAAATGAAACAAATATAAAACCAAATAGCAGAAGAAGGGGTCAAGGCGGGGGCGTCAGTGTAGGTCGTTTGCTTTTCCCTTAACGAAAAAAAAGAACATTATGTGTTATATCGGTACAATCCCATACATTTAAAAGTATATTGCTGGATGAAATAACCGTTGCCGATTTAAGGAAACAGCTGACGTTAACATCAATAAGTGTTAACATTGCTGATAATAGACAAAAGTGAACTGCCATTTGCTTAGCATGGGAAGCAAGAAAACGATTCTGAAAAGCATCCTTACATAATTTAGAGTACCTGTGTTAAATCCCCTTTATCTCTAATGAAATCTAGCTGCTTTAATTCGTATATAACTCATTATATACTATTATATGCTGTCTATTATTCATTAATTCATTCATATTTATAACATTTGATGCATTGGTATAAAGATAAATGCTTTAAGTTTTCAACAGCTGAGCGTAAACCTGTTGAGAAAAACTGCTAACTCGGCAATTTTCAGCGTTACGTTTTTAGACCACATTGTATCCACCATTATGGAAGGTTTTCACTTTGTTGGGAACCTAATCAATTGTTTCAGAGCAAGGGAGACAGGTGCGGTCCCTGTTTGCTTTCGTATGCACAAAGCACGTTCCTCAGGGAGCAATTCTAATCAATTAACAAGCATTGGGAAACACTCGGCTGTATACCTATCAGCAGAGTTTGGGTAACCACAATCTTCACAGAGGGTTACAACAAATGTATTTACCATGCTGTGAAGCCATCAGCAGGATGTAGCTAGTGGCATCCTTGTTAAGCTGTACAAAGTTCAGAATGGTGGTGTTAACTATGTATGACAACATGATAACGTCTGTGTTTGTTTCATCACTGTGCGCTAAATCTTCGAAATTCTACCTCTCAAACTCGGTTACCGATAAGGTTTTCTCATGCGTGTTTGAGTTCTTCTTATTATACATATATTTTAATGTTAAGAATATGAATAAGCAGAAGTAGAAAATGTATTTGCCGTATTAACTTAACCTTTGCTATCGCCAGAGTTTATTGCTTTCCTTAACATATACATAGTAGGTGCAGAAATATCTAAGCACTTCCCCCGAAAATTAGTACGGACAGCTGCATTGATGTCTCAAGTTTTCAGTGCTCTCGGGGAAAAAATATTAGGCACGTCTGTCTGTCTGTATTAAAGCCATTAAAATTGTCACTATTACAATACCATCTGTATCTTTAAATGTTAATTAGCGTTCTGGATTAAACAACAACTAGAGAGAACATTAAATATTTTAATAACATTTTTTTAGAAAATTGATTAGATAACATAATATAAATGCAACAAATCAGAGCACTTATTTCCACTTCTTTTCCTACTAAGTAAGGAAATATTGTACCGCACCTCACAAAAATTGTTTCAATGGAAATAAGTATTTCCTGAATCCCTCCCCAAATAAAAAAAATAAAAAAAAATAAAAAAAATCCAAATGAAATCCCCCATGGCATGTTAAAACAGTATACTCGTAAGTTAAAAACGGAATTTTGATTAAATTTCAAATTTAAACAGGGAATTTTCCAGTATTATTTTCCAATATTAAAAACAAAATTTGCACCGTACTTTTAAATTAAATTTTCCAAAATGTAGTATTTTGTCAAAAATGGCTCCAGCGGTTTAATTAAAGTATTATGTATGAAATATATGTAACATAATGAACATGCAACTGGAGGAATTCGGCACGCCAACCATACTTGACTCATTGCACCTATGCCCCAAGTGGGTCATCCCCAATGCTGACTTGTTGGCCATGGTAGCTCAAGAGTTAAGAGCAACCGGACGGAGACTGGTACATACGTGTTTCAAATCCCTTCCATGGCACTGAATTATTCAGTATGACTCTATCTACCAGGTTTGGTCTTTAAAACAAACACAGAGACCTCATTCTAATTTCTGTTATTCAGTTCTAGTTATGTACTTTTGATTGGCATTTAAAACCTCTTCATCTAAACGAGGTCGTCTTAAAACTAAACGTAATATAATCTGCGGATATATCGAAAACACACCATATGTATTCAACGAATGACTATCGACCATACGGCATACCGGATTTTAAACATCAAGTTATCATTCTGGCTTCCACTAACTACCTTGTACTTTCATTGATATGTGCAAGGAATCTAGTTCTGCAAACGTGTATCTGGATTTACCAAATTATGCAGGAAGAAAAGTATTATGAAGAACAGTTTGTTGGTAATAAGCAAGAGTGGTTAGGGAAATCCGTGAGTTTACAATACATCGGACTACATCGTGAAGTAAGAATTCTTAGCGGGAGGTGGACGTTATTGTTAATGGTTATAAGGTAAAACAGGCTTCAATTTAACTGCCCTCCAACAATTATCACTTCAAAGAAGATAGATTTGCGACAGCATTGATCCTAGCAAACGCATAATGGTAGATGATTTGTTTTCTACCTCGGTAGCGTAGATGGTAGCGTGTCTGCTTCACGTTCAGGAGGACCCGAGCTCGAATCTCGGTCAGGGTGAGATACCTGGATAAGGTTTTTTCCGGGGT
Organism: Mantis religiosa; assembly: GCA_030765055.1. NCBI lineage: Eukaryota > Metazoa > Arthropoda > Insecta > Mantodea > Mantidae > Mantis > Mantis religiosa. The sequence goes on from CM060947.1 coordinate 129,297,781, forward strand.
TTTCGATTATCCTTAAGGACGAATGTCAGGTAGCTCTAAGATTCATGAATCTCGGATTCATTTGAGCATCATGTCATCAATTTCATTCATCGTCCGATATGACAACGTTGGAGGACGTAAATTACCAAGGAAAAAAACTGGCAAGCTAAATAGCCTTCTGTGCTGGTTTTAATGCTTAGAAGCATTAAGCGCGTTCATAGACGTTATAATGCACGAGAATTAACTTGGCCCCTGCTTTGCAGAAAGAGAAAGAGACATGTACTCACCATCTCTTTCTAACCCGCCTCTCTTTTATGGCCAGCCAGGCAGGCAGATACATCAGTGGCAGATGATGCTTCTTCGTTTGTTTGTACTTCTTCCTCAAAATTTGGTTCCTGCTCCCCTTCTTCAATGTCAGAAATTCCAAAATATTCACTATCTGAATCATCTTCTAAATTAATTATGAATCTATCAATAATTTCATCTATTAATCCATCTTTCTCCCAATAAAATTGTTCTATCTTTTCAACATGTTCACAGGCTCCCAGCCAATTTTGCTCGGACACTTGTCAGACTATCAAACAACACTTTTACCTCGCCATGCTTAAATGATTAGTTGTGTTTCGCGACATATTTTTTATCTGTGCCCATATAAGTTCTATAGCATTTAAATCACAATGATATGGAGTTAGACGTATTACAGCGTGATTGTGCATTTGCGCTGTGAGAACTATTTCACAAATTTTGAGACCGCCTTTTTTCAGCTTTATTAATTCGTAAAGTATAGCTTTGGTGGAATGTGGATCAAACTCAATATTATTATCACGGAGCCATGGCTGCATTACTGTTTTAAGTGATGATATGGAAGCCTTGTTAATTTGAGTAGAATGATAAGAGGCATTGCCTATTACAATATCACTATTGGGGGAATGTTGGATTAATAAACCAATTTTTAAATGTTCCACTATCCATTTCTTTATGTTAGTCTTTGCTTGATTTTGATTTAAAACTAAGAATGCAACCTGTCGAACTCCCCGCGTGTAAGATTATAAAACACTGTCCTTTGCCTATTGAGATACGCAGTGGAAATTCAAAATCGTCCTCTATACTTTTCCACACTTTGTTTTTCTATGATTTATACTGATCCAGATTTCATCTAAGTAAATAATAGGGACACCGGAAGTCCCTACCTCTTTCATTTTTTTTAGAAACGCGATTCTTTTTGCAACAACGTCCGGCCGTTCCATCAGAAACTCCTCCGCGATTGTTCTGTACAAATCTAAATTTCATTTAATGCAGCACATACTTTTCGCAATCTCCATAAGCTGCCGTTGAACTTCTTTTTTCTTTCAGAACTTTATTAATGCCTTCCATGCTGGGTAGAAAATCAGTCCGGTAGAATAAATACATTGTCTTATGGCAGCTGCACAGAAAGAGTGTCTTGCTGTTTTTGTGGGTTTTGCATTCGGTTGTTTTTTTTTTTTTTTTTTTTTTTTTTTTTTTTTTTTTTTTTTAACCAGGAGTCTCTATAAAATTACCATTTACTTGCACTTCGTTTTTTTCTTTAAGTATTAATTTCATAGTACGAGATGAAACACCTCGTTATGAATGAAACACCTGCATTGTGCTCAGACAGATATAGTTGGCTTTCCGCGATTTAGGGCTTCGCATTCGTCTGTAAAAAGTGAATGCACTTGAATCACTATTTCCCTACCATCTGATCTTATAGCTTTCTCCTTTCTTCCCACGCCTCCTAGAGCTAACGCGGACTAGCGCTATTCCCTGCAGTATGCTTAAAATAATCACAACATTTTTTACACGTATCCAACACGTTAACAACCGATACTTCACTTGCAACACCACTGATGCTGCTTGTGTTTACCCTCATACCACAGCAGCTCATTAGGGAATACAAAAGGGCTTTAAAAGCGACTGGCATTTCAAGGAAAGAAACCCAGCGCCCGTGCTAGACAAGGATAGTGCGAAAAGTGCCAAGTTATATGTCGTGCATTATAGTGGTTTGGAAGAAGTTTTACATAGTCTGTTGATTTTATACACATTCTAGGGTTTATTGTATGTATTCTATAACACCTGATGTTTCGAAACCGGTGATTTAAGTTTATAAAGAAATACTAAGCCACCTCCACCTGCCCCTTGTCTAGTTCCAGCACTACACTTAATGTTAGTCTTACTTTAATCTCACTTTAAATGTTTCCCTTCCTTTATGAGCCTGGAGGCAATGCGTGTTCATAGGTTAAGGGTTATACTTCACATTAGACCAGTATGGCAAGAGATTAACTAGGGATTGGGGAGGGGAACCATTGTTGCAACAACAAAAAGATCTAGACATTCATGTGGAATGCTTCTCTAATTTCCCTTTCGACATCCACTTAGGTCTGGCCTTTCTTCGAAGGCTATTGCGTGTTTTAATTCAAACTAATACGATAATGAGTCACGAAGGGCTTGTGTGGAACATAGAAGATAGCAATCTCTGCCAACGTTAAATAAATCTAGAATGTACTTTTCCTGAAGTGGAGTTGTACACATAACTCATACTTTAAATGTAATTGCAGAAATATTTGTATCCACAGTACTTCGAGCATGTGACGCTGTCTGGAAGTTATTTGGATTATTACAGGGAATCATTTCTTTCCTATCTGTGAGTTTTCTGTGTGACACAATTCAGCCTCGCTGACGAAGACGTCCAATACTGAGGGCGGATGTATAGTTGCGCTGCTGGTACGGTTACCATGAGTTAACAGAAACTTCTCAGATAACGCACTGATTATTCTTGTAAGAGTGAGAGGGGTCCTGACGCTCCTCGTTCGTGTGCTAAGCAACAATGAACTTCAGCCAATGGAATTCGCAGGAATCAAAATGGCAGATAGATGTTTACTCCTCATGGAATAATCAGTGCGTTATCTGAGAGGTATATATTACCAAAGATAAATCCATGGTAACCGTTCGAGCAGCGCTACTATAACTAGTTATTTTCCGTCAGTTTAGTGATATAAGCATTTGTGTATCGATTATATTAATCCTTGGACAGAGCCTCAATTTGTGGCAGTCTAATATACGATTTTGCCATTATCTGGTGAATTGGAGTCGTGGGTTCTAAACTCCAAAATTTAAACGAGAAACACTCCTTGCAGGAGAGAAGAGAGAAAGAGAGAGGTATTCTGTGACATGCCGATGTCAATTTACTACCTGATTAGTATATTATTACTGGTTTCCTGTCCACAGGGAACGTTATCGCACAAGGAAAAAAATAAAGAACACAGTTTGGTACCAGAAATCTTATACAGAAAACGCTGAGCGTCTTTTTTTTTTTTTTGGGCTTTTCCCAAAGTAAATGTGACAGTTGCTTCATGGCTCACAGACTTTGTCTTCTATCGTCTCCCTTTATGCTGAGTGGTAAATTATTCAGTTGATGTGCACAAAAATGGAAACACTCTCTTTCCAGCGGCGGATCACAGGTTACATTAAAGCCGTTGCCTCAGGCAGCAGAGAATCCCTTGGGATGACATCAGCAGTAGCAGCAGCGTCGTGACATTCTGGTTTTCACGGTCCGCATGTCATCGATCACTTACTTGCTGTGAAACATGTCTAAGGCATCAGGACTGTGTAAACAGGAATCCAAAACCACCTACTATGTCTCTATTCCTACCACATTGCTACAAACAGGGGTGGACATGAAATATAACAAACAGCATGCAATTCAACACTGGCCAGATACTACTTACATTATTGGGTTCACCTCTTGGAATTTCAAAGTTTAAAAAATTATAATATCTAGAAAATAATGAGTGATAACTGCACAGTTTAATACCTGGAATTTGTTACTGAAAACCTTTGAAGAAACTGTCATCTCAAATTTGTGTGATTTTGAAAATATTAGGTGTGCACAATTGTGTAATATGATCTGAAAAATAATTGGTTTATGTCCACCTAATGTTCTATCAGTAGCATCTTATTTATTCATTCATTATATGTAAACTGCATTGATGGGATTATCATTAAAACTCCGGAACTCATAATAGGGCGTAATATATGCAGGAAATTTTCAATTTATGTGGCGCTTTAACACCATGTTGCTGCTTGTTCTGAAAGACATTTTTATCCTATAATTTCTGCTTTGGTTTTGGCTAACCGAAGAATGGAAATATTTTCACAGAATATCTATAATATTTCTTAAAATAAGAAGAGATGCATCCCACCGCAGCTTTCTTATTACAACAATAATTATACAATAATTAGCCCAACTAATGCTCCCCTGAAAAAAACTTTATTCTGTGTAAATATACAGCTTAAAATACACTGCTGATCCTAAATATGATTTATATGCTAATGACTTGTAAATCAATATCAAAAGGACCTTATAATAGCTTGATTTAAGTTACCGCGTCACTGGTTTTTTCTGTTTTAATGACTGAAATGTATAAACTTAAGAAAATGTATTAAAATTAGGAGAATGAGTTTCCCTTTTCTTGAAATTCAGAAAAACGCTTATGAACAGCCATTTTTCAATATTATGGTTCGATTATATATAATTATCTGTGATAGAGTGTTATATCCCAATACTTCATTTGTTTTCAATCGTAAATGAATGTGCAACACTAAAAGTGGTTGGGCCATAGTTTATCCTGAACATTGCGAGCATTTCAGACTACATGACCTTAACAATATGGTTTCAGGTAAACCCTACTCTTATTATCATAATTCTATTAAACATACTGTGCAATAAAGCTGCTGCTATTGATGATGATGATGACGACGACGACGACGATGATGATGATGATGATGATGATGATAATGATGATGATGATGTATAAGGGCGCTCACCTGCGCGATCTTCAGCGCCCATTAGAAAGAACTAATCATGGCAGAAGCCGGTGTGAAATAAATTTCACAATCTACATTTAACAAGCAATTTTTAATTTGGTAAAAAGTGCAATGGTACAATACATTATCACATACATAACGGAAGACCAATTCCTACTACACAAAAATAAAAATCTAGGAACAGAAACAACCTTAATTTGAATTCTATCAAACATAAGAATTCAAGTCTAGGAGTTGGCTGATCAGGTAGCAAAACGAGCTACAAACCACCCCCAAAGAGATATATAAATACCTACTCCTAGAAGTAGCATAATTACATACTAAGTTAAAAGGAAGCTCTGTGCGCAATGGAAGACAGGTTCAGTTCTAAGAGTAACTTCGAAGCATAACATTCACCTTGAAGCACAACACACGTTCAAGATTCTCTGGAGAAGAAATTAGATTCAGCCACAGGTATCTCTATAAAAGCGCGATCCCGTCATCTGTGTGCAAGTATACTTTCCTACTGACCATTATGTACACTCTTATCGAACGCCGAATTTGAAACCACTAGACACAATAGAGTATTTTCGATATAGCGATCTGCAAGAAGCACTCACTTCATCCAAAAATAATGCTAAGATAGTGAAATTATTTAAAAAGATGTGGGTGGTCTGAAAAGTTTCCGACCTAATAAAGATACAACACTTTTTTTAGAATTCTTTATCTTTATTATTCAACGCGTTTTCCTTGAACACTACACACCTCTCCCAGCGATGCTCCCATCTCTGTAACCCGTCCAAATAGTACTCGACGTTTTTCTCTGCAACATAATTGTTCACGAAGGTGATTGCTTCTTCATTTGACGAAAATCTCTTTCTTCCGAGCACAATTCCTAGATGAGGGAACAAAAAGAAGTCGCTTGGGGCTAGATCTGGTGAGTAGGCGCGGATGGTCGAGCTATTCAAACCGTAATTCGTGGATTTTCACCATTGCAACCGCTGAGATGTGAGACGGTGCATTTTCTTGGTGAAACACCATTTTCTTTTTCTACAAACATGGCCGTCTATCCGCAAGTTCTGCCTTCACCTTCTCAAGTAATAATGCATGGTATGTTCCTATAATGGTTTTTCCTTTGAAGATGATGATGATGATGATAATAATAATAATAATAATAATAATAATAATAATAATAATAATAATAATAATAATAATAATAATAATAATAATAATAATAATAATAATAATAATAATAATAATAATAATAATAATAATAATAATAATAATAATAATAATAATAATAATAATAATAATAATAATAATAATAATAATAATAATAATAATAATAATAATAATAATAATAATAATAATAATAATAATAATAATAATAATAATAATAATAATAATAATAATAATAATAATAATAATAATAATAATAATAATAATAATAATAATAATAATAATAATAATAATAATAATAATAATAATAATAATAATAATAATAATAATAATAATAATAATAATAATAATAATAATAATAATAATAATAATAATAATAATAATAATAATAATAATAATAATAATAATAATAATAATAATAATAATAATAATAATAATAATAATAATAATAATAATAATAATAATAATAATAATAATAATAATAATAATAATAATAATAATAATAATAATAATAATAATAATAATAATAATAATAATAATAATAATAATAATAATAATAATAATAATAATAATAATAATAATAATAATAATAATAATAATAATAATAATAATAATAATAATAATAATAATAATAATAATAATAATGATGATGGCACTACAGGCCAGGTGGGCCCTTGAGCCTCCCTAACCACCCTCTTCTATTCTACTCGGTCCTCTGTTTTTCTTCTCCAGGTTTTAATCCCCAACTTTTTCAAGTTATCTTCTACTTTATCTACCCAACTTTTCCCGAGGCCGGCTCTTCTCCTTCTGCCACCCAGCTTTCCTATGAATATCTTCTTAACTACACTAGTTCCGGACATTCTCTGCTTATTACCAATCCGCCTTTTTCATCCTTGTTTAATTTTCTCTACTATATTTGGTTGTCTAAATAGGCACTCTTAACGCCAAGCTGGTCCACATTCTCCATCCGTCCAAGTCCCTTATCGCTCCAAATATATTACTCAAAATCTTCTTTTCCCACCGTAATAACCACTGTTGATCTCTGGTTGTCCTTTTTTTTTTTTTTTGAAGAAAATCTATTAAAATAACTCCATGACTATCCTAAAAACAGTCACCATCACTTTTCCAACTGAAAAAGGCGGCTTTTCCTTCTTATGGAGCCGGTTCCCCCTTTGCAGTACATTGTTTGGACTGTATTATTGTTTAGGGCGTATAAAGGTGTATCCAAGTTTTATATACAGTAATTAATCGGCGCCAAAACTCGGATTTATTGCGCCTAAACTGCACCTACAAAGCGTTGGAAATGTTCATTCGAACACGCCTTTTGTCTACGTGAGCAAACGCGGCAGCCAAAGCGTGGACAGCTTTTTCATGTCTAAATGTTGATTTAATATGTGACAAACACGTTTTTTTGACATGTTCATAGCCTCTGATTTCTCTCTAACTTTAATTCGGCGGTCGTCTAGCGCCATCTGGAGAACTTTGGTGATGTTGCAGTTTTTGGACGTCCCAAACGTTCATCGCCTCCCAAGCTCTTACAGCCACGTTTAAATTCAACTGCCCAAAATTTCACTGTAGAAAATAACGGTGCAGAGTTCCCATACACAGAATGCAACTCATCTTTGATTTGCGTAGGCATATTGCCTTTAAAAACAAATATTTAATGACAGCTCGATACTCGAATTTCTCCATTTTAATAAAAACACTCACATCAACTCACTCAAACGACTGTTTCATACGAATTGAGCGACCAAAATGGCCTGAACTTTGGTGATAAACTGTCAACAGATTAACAGCGAAATTCAGTAGTGTTTAGCTGTGAGCGCTGCCTTCTTCATGTTAAGGTCGGAAACTCTTCAGAGTACCCTCATATAGTGTTAAATAAGTTGGAATCTAACAAAGCTTTTATATGAAATTCATGTATTATTAATGTCATGGCATTTAAAACTGTATATCATTCCTTAAAAGGTTACAAAGACGCGGCATGACCTTCACCGTTAACGCGGCTATAAACAAGCTTAAATAAATAGAATAAATAAAACAACGATTTATTCCTGCCACGATGACAATCTTTTGTTTGCATTCCCAGAAACATGGCTACCAGTGACATTGCTTACTCTAGCAATGAAAATCAATAACCCCATTCACTTTCATGGATATCGAACGCCATGTTTGCAAGACATTTTCTCCAAAACACAAATAGATGCCTTTGTGTTATACCTAATGGATTAAATTTTAGGTTCAGTGGCCAGACAAGTGATGTCATATAGCATGTTGTGCAGAACTTGAAATGAGTTGATATTTGTCCCCTTTAAAGTTGATACAGTGGCATAAATGGCATCGATTCTTCGGAACCGCATGATTCTTTTTTCGTGGGAAATAAAAGAAAATATAGTGAGGATTGCTAGTTTGGTGCTATTGTAAATAACTGGAAGTGTGCTGACCCAGTTTCAGAAGATTTAGTGATATGGGATTGTAAGGGGAGAGATTGTGGGAGATATGTTACTTGTCTAGCTAAAATACGGTACTTCCACCTCAGTCGTTTGGAACGCACGAGAAAGGAGTTGGGTATTGAAAAAGGGGTGAAATACTTTAAATTCTAATACTTATTGAAAGTATGCATTTCAAAGTAAAACGAATTTCACTGAGTTATTGTGATTCAGTATTACCATGAAGACTGCTGTACTCTTTTGATGAGCTAATAATTAATTAATTTTGTCTCTACGATAGAGCAAAAATGCAGAGTAAATCAAGTGGACACAATTATAAACTACAACATTGAAAGCAATTAAATCACAAAAAAAACTTCACAGAAAAAATAAAAACACTCCAATTTTTAATACATAGTGCTTATGATAACCAGATTTTTTAACTGGTAACATTAACGGTTTTAGTAAGTTTTATCAAAGCATAACAATAATTGCAACAAATAATTTCTGAATGAGAAAATAAAGGTGGCTGTCATTAAATAAAAGGTATGTAAATTATGTCAAGGAGTATTAGAAAATTACAAAGGAGGTTATCGTTGAAGATAAGCAATTAATAGACACAGAAGTAATGAAGCATGGCGTGAAATTGTGATAAACCAAATCAATAACATAATCATTTTCATATATTCCAATTAATAGACATCAAAGAAGATAAACCTAATGCATCGTCACAAGCTGCAAAACCCGAACTCTATTAGGCAAGAAGAAAACTTAATATAGCATTCGTAATGCATGCCCTTCTTGCGAGTATATCAGGCGCATGGCGATAGGATAAACCGCGCACTTATATAAAATGAAGGAATTTGTTAAACTTAAAATTTCTCTCGGGGTAAACCTGAAGAAATTGAAGAAAGATATATTTCAGGAATTTCAATAAAAGGAACAGTGAAATACCGCGATTTACAAAATATTCCAACTAGATCTGTCAGAAATATAAGTTGGTGGTACCTCATTTAAAGCCAGTCCATATTGGTTGCATTGTTTCAAGAAGCACATAAAGTAATGAGTCGTAAATTAACGTCATTCGTGACAAAATCACAAGGTTTTCTGAAGAGAAACTTAAGGAGCTATTAAAAATTAACGCCAGTACATTCAATGGAGATAAAAGATATACCTAATGCAGATGAATCATGCCTTAATAAGGAAATGCCTTTGGGGAGAACATTTGAGAATAGGGAGCAACAGAACTACGGTAAGCTGTGCAGTCAAAGGGCGCAGCCACGCATTCCTACACTGTAAAATCTGTGGTGTCTCAATCAAACTAATGTCATAGTTATATTGTAATTCAACATAAGCCTCTCACATTAATCAGAAAGTTGAAGAAAAGATCTTCAAGGCGGACAATATAATTGTGAAAAGCAAACCCTTGGGAAAAATTACGAAACTGCTGTTCCGGTTTTTTTGAAAGAAGTATTCCTTCCGTATTCAAACACCCGAAATATCTTACTTCTGAACTAATATGCTGTTCGTGGCGAAATAGAACACATTCAGCGAACTCATTCTATTATCTCAATTATCTCTCAAAACGATTGTGTTCGAGTGGCGAAAATTTGCAAACACACTTATGTTTTTTTTTTTTTTTTTTTTTTTTTTTTAAATATTGAACACTTTCAGTGAGAGAATTACAATTTATAGAAGGCTGTGGACTGCATACGGAGTGCAACTAAAAGTTTAGTTTCAAGTTTTGAGGGGTATTTTCCCTGAATACTGAGGATTTCATCACAAATGGAATCTGTACTCTACCCAACTTAGCTCTGTGAGTAAAGATATCTATTTCCTTCAATTAAATAACTTGTTAAATGCAATTTTATTGATTTATAATAACGGCATAACTAAGAAATGCTACGCATCGCTGATATTTCATCAGTCAACTGTTTCAACCGCAGTATGATGAACGGTTTGGAAAATCAGGTCTGCCACCCAACTTCTGAAAACCAAAAGAATATGAACAAAAGCAACACTACTACCGCACCCAGTTATTCTTCTATATGCCAAATAAATAAAGTACAAGCTTTAATTATTGAAGCGAATGACAGTTTATCACTCAAAGAATATGTATTAGCTCTAGGCAAATTAGTTAATTTCACAAGTATTAGATTCGTATGACCTATTTCTAACAAAAGAGTTTGCATCTACTCGACAATCAAAACCCGGATGGAAGACATAGCCTCAAGATTTTCAAAGATAAAATTTAATGACATATCCTTGGAAATCAGATTTCTGATAACCAAGAGTAAAAGTGTTATAATATCTAATGTGTGCCAGGTTATTCCAAATCATGTAATTGAGGAAAATCTTTTGAATAAAGGCATTGAAACAGTTTCTGCAATTTCCTACATCAGAGCAGCGATATTTGTACCAAGGTGATGTAATGAGCTTTCGCCGACAAAACCTGATGTTTTTGATAAATATCCTGAATCCGTGCCCATAGAATTTGAAGGCACCACTTACTGGATTTAATTTTCTTCACGTGCCCCGATCTGCTTCCTTCGCAAAATGGAAGGACACTTCGCGAAGCAATGCAATTCCTCCTTGGAATCTCCTACTGACCAAGAAATTCCCGAAATCACAAGGAATGTAATTCCTAACAACATTTTTAGTAGTATGGAACCAAAGAATGTTACAATGCAAGAACCAATCATTCAAGATTCTAATGGTCATTTAACGGGAGAAAATAAGAAAATACTTAAAGACTGAATGCATAACAATGTCAGAATTGGAAATATAAAAAGTCCAACCCCTATGGAGGCAGCTCAGATTAATGCGATAAAGAAAAATTTATACAAGGATACTCCTCTTAAAAGTCCTATTTCTACTCATCAGTAGAAAGCAACGAAGATTAATCAAGCAATATAAAACCAAAGAAGAATCAACACACTCATAAGAAAACTAAAACAGACTCTACAGCAACGCCAGATAATCAGGTCTCTCCCGTTAGGGTATTAACGGAAGAAAGCCCAGAAAATTACAATTTGGACTTGCAATAGCTCAAGAGTTTCGTAGAAAACACAAAAAGAACGTCAGATGTAATGTCCATAGCTCTCAATTATACAGAAAACCTGGAAAGTCTTTTGGACACTATTAAAAATTCCACCCATCACTGACAAAAATTAAGGAATTAAGAGTCGGTTCACACGTATTGAAAAGAAGCCAGGTCTATAAATTAACACATTTAGAACACTAGAAGTTCTTGGAACTTAACTTAAATCTATCTAGTCCGTTTTTTGTCTTCCTAATTAACTTTAATATATCTCACAAAAATGGGATGCGCAATATTGCGATGGAATCTCCGAGGTTTTCGACTTCAACATGAGTATTTGAATATTTTGATTAAAAATCACCTGCCAAATGTGACTTGTTTGCAGGAAACCAATTTAAGCAACCAGTTCATACCAAACATACATGGATATTCAATTTATTAGAACATAGCAACAGCAATTCACGCCAGTGGTGGAATAGCTACTTTCATTAAAGATAACATAATTAATAAAGAAATACAATTAACTACTCCCCTTGAAGCAGTAGCAGTGAAAGTAATAACGTAACTTCTTTCTGTATATGTAATGCATACTTACCTAACAGTTATAAACTTATACTTGAAGACCTTCAAAATATAATGAACCAATTACCTAATCCTCTTTTACTCCTGGGTAACTTTAATAGTCACAATATACTATAAGGCTGTAAGAAATCTGACCAAAGAGGGACACTTATTGAATCTATATTATTTGAGCAAAACTTAGTATTACTTAATTCTTCTCAAGCTATTCATTTTGACCTTGTTCATATCTTCTTTAGTAGTATTGACTTGTCAATAACTTCTCCCAGCAATGCACATCTATTTAACCGGTCAGTTTATAATATCCCTTATGACAGCGATCATTTTCCGATCATTATTAGCATGGACAATTAAACTTCTGAATTTTTAAAACAGCTAATGCGGATAATTGGAAAAGCTGATTGGGCGAAGTTTAAAGGACTAGTTAACCAAGCTACGTCATCTTTACCATTGATTCAAGAAGACTCAAGCATTAACAATATTGTCAAACATTTCATAGAAATAATAATAGAAGTCACTATCATCACCATCCCAAAAATATATATAAGCCTATTTTACAAAAGAAGGGTTCCATGGAGGAACTATGAATGTAAAAATACAATTCTGAACAAAAATAAAGTATATTTTAGATTTAGAAAACACCCATCTACCGAAAACAAAATTCAGTATAAAAATTGCGAGCTTTGGCACACAGAACAATAAAAGAAAGAAAGCGCAAGTCATGGTTAGATTTTGTATCCACAATAAATCGTCAAGCACCTCTAGAAAAGATATGGAAAAAGTTAGTAAAATAAGTGGATCCAACAAATCATCTATGGCACAATTCCTACGAAATAAAGTATTAGAAAAAATGGTGAGTGATATAAACAAATATCAGAAAATTTAAGTCATTCATTTGCGGCCATTTCTATTGATTCAAATTACAACCCCAAATTCCTTACGTTTAAACAAAGATTTGAAAGTGAAACCATGAATATAGATCTCCTCACCTCCACTGACCAACAGGACCATGAGAGTGAAATACTACTAGAAGAAATTACGGGTACTCTAAGTGAATGTAAATCTAAATGTTGTGGATCTGATGGAATACCTTTTGAGATAATGAAACATCTTCCAAACAATAGAACTCTATACATACAAGACCTATAAAACTTTATATGGAACAGCAAAGTATTTCCCACTTGGAGAAAAGATACGGCAGTTCCCATTCTTAAACCCAATGGTGACCCTTCTAAACCAGAGAGCTATCGTGCAATTACTCCAATTTTTACTTTGAGTAAAGTATCAGAAAAGGTAATAAGTAAAAGACTTCGATGGACTCTTGAAACAAAAAACTTCTTTAGTAAACATCAACAGGAAATTGGGGAGAGGGGAGAAACGATTTTTCAAATAATGGCGCCCAAATTACGCAAAAGGATTAAGATGCTGCAAAACCGAAAGTCAAGGGGACCAGACAATATACCTACTGAAATATTAAAGCTTGGGGGTGAAGCCATGATTCCCTATCTTATGCTCTTGTTCAATATGTCAATTAACAATTGTGCCTTACTGGAAGACTGGAAAACAGCTATTATAGTTCCGATTTATAAAGGGGTGATAAAACAGACATAAATAATTATCGGCCAGTTAGTCTAACTTCAGTAGTATGTAAATTAATGGAGCATTTAATTGCAGAATATATACGAGAGGAGTTAGAAAATAAAACGTGGTTTAATGAAGCGCAACATGGATTTAGACCTGGGTATTCATGCGAAAGTCAAATTACTTCATTATTTCAAGATTTGGCAGATGAGGTAGATGCAGGGGGAAGAACTGATGCAGTGGTAATTGACTTTTCTAAGGCCTTTGATGTAGTGCAACATAGTTTACTTATTTGTAAGCTAGCTAATACAGGAATTGACAAACGCGTAGTATTATGGGTTAAACATTTTTCGAAAGGGATAACGCAAAAAGTTAAAGTAGGTAAAGAGCTGTCCGATAGGGGAACCGTAAGTTTGGGTGTGCCGCAAGGCTCAGTACTAGGACCTTTACTGTTTCTCGTTTTTGTTAATGACATTGCTGTTAATATTAACTGCCAGATAAGATTGTTTGCAGACGATTGTATCATTTATAATAAAATGGGGAATACAGTGCATGAAACCGCTCTTCAGGATGATTTAAATAAAATCTGTAATTGGGCTGCGGCTAACAAAATGACAATTAATGCCAAGAAAAGTAATTCCATTGTTTTTAGTAGAACTAAGGGCAAAATTATTGTTTACTATCACATGGGAGGGGTGTAAATCCCACAGGTGGACAGCTGCAAATACTTGCGAGTGTACCTGGCAAGTAATGCTGGATGGGACGAACAAGTAAATTCCACATCTAGGAATGCATGGAAGGCATTACATTTCGTAATGAGAATATTGAAAAAGGGGAGCGCTAGGTCCAGGGAAATTGCCTACAAGGCCTTAGTGCGGCCGGTTATGGAATATGGAGTAGCATGCTGGGACCCATATAGAGCTAACCAAATCGATCCATTAGAAAAAATACAGAAGATGGCAATAAAATTCATAAAAAGAGGCAAGTATTTTGGGCATATAAAAGGAGATGAGACTAAATGGGAGGAATTAAGAATTAGGCGTAAAAAGCATAGGTTGGTAGCATTATTCAAAGCTAATGCTGGTGTAAAGGCATAGATGGACGTTAGTGTAAGGTTAGATAATCCGGATTATTATGGACGAAACGATCATAGGTATAAAATTAAGGGTAGAAGATACAGAACCGACGTAGGAAAATTTTCTTTTGTTAATAGAACCATTGAAGAATGGAATGAATTGCCTGCAGCAGTCTTTCAGGGCTGTCCCCTATCGCTGAAGAAATTTAGAAAAAATCTAGATGGTTTATAGTTTAATTTTTAAATTACAATGGTATATAAAATGTAAATAGAAAATGAATTAGATATGTTTTAAGTGACTAAAGTTAAAATAATATCATGTTTGTATTGTTTATTGTGTTATTGTTGTAAATCTAGTATTTGTAATTTGATCTGTATTCTTAACTCTGCCACCGGGTAGTACCCATTTGCAGTGAAATAAATACATACATACATACATGTATTTCGACAAGAGAATTCAACAATGAATAGTCTCATTACTATTGCAAAAGAAATTACAGAAGGCTTTAAAAGTTCCCAGCACAGTTTAGATACCGCAAAAAGCGTACGACGTGGTTTGGAATAAAAGAATATTAAATATTCTATGTCAAAACCAGATCAATGGAAAAATGGTTCTGTATGTAAGCAATTTCCTAAAAGGAAGACAATTTCAAGTGCTGGCCAATGGAACTTAACTCTCAAATTCAGGATATTCAAAATTGAGTACCTCAAGGATATTCGCTCAGTGTTTTTCTTTCACTTGTAGCTATCAATGACAATACATATCATATAAAGGTACCAGTCAAAGCTAATTTATTCGCGGACGATTAACAATCTACTGCAAGGGAACAAATCTAACCACTACCCAAGAAATTCTTCAAACTACAATAAATCATCACAGAAGTGGTCAGATTTAAACGGATTCAAGTTCTCACAAAAAATCAAAATGCTAAAAGAAAAAGAATCCTAGGAGCTATGTGGGAGGTAATATTATTCAAGCTATTAAGAGACTAAAACTCCTGGGATTACTTTTGGTCAATAAGCTAACATTGATTCCTCATATTAAAAATCTAAAATCAGACCGTATTAGGAGATTACGTATCGTAAAAGTTTTAGCAGCAAAAAACTGGAGTCCAGACTCAACAGTTTTATTATCTACATACAAAACTACTATCGTATCTAAACTAGAATATGCAGCCATAGTATACAGCTCAGCCTCTCCTATTGCTTTCAAAGTGCTAGATTCAATACAGACTACAGCTCTACGGCTTATTTTATGAGCTTTCTGCACAAGTCCTTCTTCGAGTCTGATAGAGACAGAAGAACTCCCAGTAGAAATGAGACGCATTCTACTAAATTTAATATACGCATTTAAACAAGCTTCTGTTCAGGAAACCAAAATATTGTAACGAATTTTTAAAAAAAACTTTTAATACTCCCACAATTCGACATCATAACCTCACTACTTTGTATGAAAGATTATATACTTATCTTCATCATTTTATCTGTAAAGAACCTACAATTTCGTTAAGGAAAAATATTTCACCAAATACCGCCTTGGATGCTTACATTACCAGTTTCCACTTACAGATGCTCTCTCACATCAAATGTGAAACGATTAATACTACCAATAATCAACTTTTCCTTGAATTTCAAGAGCTTCATCGAAATGATTTACATATATTCACCGACGGTTTTATTATTGATAGAAAATGCAAATGTGCGAATGTGCGAATTTACCCTGAACTTACAGTATTACACAAATTACTTGACGATTTCTCTATTTTATCATGTAAGTTATTCGCCATTAAAAAGTTTGCAATTCATTTTAGAGGCCAAAAATTCTAACTCCCTTTTGATAATTACTGACTCGGTGAGTGCAATTCTAGCCATTAAGGATAAAAAGTACATTGGTTCAAGAAATACAAATCTTATCCAATCTTATCAACAAATCTTATCAACTCAGGCAAACAGCTTACAATTTTGTGGATACCATCACATAGACAAATTAATTGCAATGAACGAGAAGATGCAGCAGCCCACTAAGCGACCAGTTTACCTCCAGATGAAACAATTACAAGCATAACTTACCAAGATTATATTGTCTACATTAAAAATTACATCAGAATAAATTGGGAAAATCAGTGGTATAACAACTCAAACATAAAACTGCATAATATAATGACTAACGGAATATTATAACCTTCTCTCAAACAACTGAAACGTGAAGAACAAGTGGTTTTAACGAGACTAAGAATTGGTCATTGCAAATTCACGCATTCACACATCATATCCAAGGATCCAGCCTCCATATGTGAGGTGTCAGACAGCTTTAACAACTGTATATATCATCACTAAGTATCCAGATACACAAACTGGCGGACGAAGAAGAAGCTTCCATCTGATGATTCTACTGTACTTAATGATCCTAAAATGATCAGTAACATTCTACAATTTACAAAAGACGCTTCATTATTTCAGATGTTGTAATTTTAGTTCATCACTATTGTTCTCAATATTATAGCTACTGTCATTAATATTCCACTTTGTTGCAAACCTACCACACAATGTTATAAATTATACCAATGTTATATTTAGTGTTATATATTAAGCCAATGTTATATTCATATAACTTTTTGAACATTGTATCGGGATGTATTATTGTGTTAACATAGATATGTAATTACTTTGTGTACAGTCTCAATATGACTATGTAGTTAGCGACTACAAACAAGGATGAAATAAAAAGAAACAATAACGATTTGTTCTGCCCCTTCAGAACCCTTGCTTGTGAGAACCTAATTCTAATCCAACTCAACAAAATGACACGTAATTCAATTAGCACTAATAGTTACACAAAAAGAGCACAAAATTATGCTGCCATAAATGTAGAGGAACTTCTGAAAGCCTGAATGACAGCAAAAGGGGAAGAGGTTTACGAGGTATTAAAGAGTGATAAATGGAAAGAATAATATTAATACGGGTAATATGCCACGGGAAAGTTGGCCCGTGGCAGCCTCAGAAGTCATCCTGTACCTAAGAGGGCTAGGAGGCCCTTGTCCGTTCTCGGTGATGTTGACTGATACTATATTGCAATAATTATTGACAGTAAAAGCATTCAAAGCAAAATGATATGCTGTTTAAGCCTCACATCTCCTATTAAGTGAATCAGTGTGGCTATAGAAATATGACATTTCTGCGAAAGTAAATCAACAAGAAATTCACTAGTTTACGGGTTTGGTAACATTCATGAGCCACGTAGCGGCATATATTCAAGTATAAAATGTTCTGAACACCTTAAAAATAAATCACGATCATAATTAAGCAACGGAATAAAAATGGTGCTTCGGATGCAAATACGAATTTGTCAAATTACGATATAAGGACTTTCTTTGGTTAGTGATGATGCAAGCGGAATTCGTGATCAATAAAAGAGCGAGTATTTATGGAATCAAATATTTTTAATTTGTGTCTAATGAAATAATTATACTACTATCAAGTTTTGGCAGTACACATGGTTTAAAGAACACTTTAAAATTTTGCGAACCAGTCAGTCACTCTAAAGGAACTTATTCTGGTAATATTTCGGGGCCTTAGGCAGCATAGGCTTCTCTTCTTTTTACGAAATATCTGACATCGTTGGTATATTGTGTCATAAGTTAAAATGCATAATACTTCAATAGGTACAAGTTTCTAATCTGAGAATCAGAAACAGCTTAATTCCATGTCCTCAGATATTCGTCAACTCGTTTCACATGGTCCATTAATTTTTCTCAGCAAACTTATTAAAGTTAACCTGTTCTGTACGTTCACAAACTTCCGTGAGTTCTCTGACAAAAGGATCTTATAGTTCACAACAGTAACACCTGACAGCAGAGTCATTGGATGTAACAATGAAAACGTCAACCAAGATTTTAGGGAGATATTACCAGTTATTATTTGGGACACACAGTGCTTATCTTTTCATTACAATGCTTTGTAATACTTTTATATAATTATCAAACAAAGAAATATATTAGTATAATAGTGCATTATGAATTTAAAATCATTTAATTATTGCAATAATTATCCATATCTGACATAAATATACATTTCTCTCTGTAAAATTACGGTATACAGAGTAGTGCATATATTGCTGTTGCAGTAGTTTATGTTGGTAAGGGATGCCAAATCACTTCGGTCACTTCCAATTCCTTGTTTGTCTGGATCGTCCCTTTTCCTTCACTCCTAAATCTGGAAAACAACTTCTTATTTAGGATAATGTTTGAATTCAGAATTGTATTAAAAATGTGATGTCTTGCTTTCACATGGCGTTCTCTCCTATTATTACCAAAACTTCTTGTTATATATACTTCATATCTTTCAAGATAAAGATTATTCCGTTGGTAATTTTCTTGTACGTGCAAGGTATTATGGGAATCCAGTAATGATAAAAGGATGGTCTAATCTTTCGAGAGTTGGACCTAATGAGTTGGTATGACCAAGAGCTAAAAAATAAAGGGAAGAAACAAATACTGACTTCCCATTTGAGAAAAATATACATCTTTGGAACATTCAAATGAAGAAGAAACAGTGTTTCCGAAGTGGTTAATTTTACGATTTTTTTCATAAATGGAGTGTTCCTAACGGAATGCCAGCTACGCAAGCTATACAGACTTGAGAGGGCTTCTGAGAATATTAAGACAAAATTCATGAAAAGCATTTCATTTGACAGAAAAGTATGTCAAATACATCGTATTTTTATCAAAATAGTTGCAGTCATTTTTGAGAAATTCATATATTTCTTAAAACTGTTCCCAGCAACGGGTAGCCTGTAGCCTGTGTCATATTTTGGTAGATGATAAAATTAAATTCGGCATTTAATCGACTTCTCGCTTCTGAGTTATGCTGTTTACATAGACACACAAACATGCACATACGGCTCCTGTTTCTAAAAGCGCTTATTGGCTTCAGAGAACTCCCAAATTGGTATCTCCACTTGTATGTTCACCTCCATAGAAAATTTTTGGGAGGAACGCTGTACTTTTCCACTTGCTTCACGTAGTAGACAAGTTAAAAACCAGTATGTTCTAATCTTCTCCAGGGGGAAAGTGTAGATAGTCGTGCCAAAGCTTACCTTTCGGTTCAATCGGGTAACATCAACCTAATATTCCCCCTTTCGCCATTTACGTATGCATGACATTTTACAAAAGCTTGCGCATGTCATATTTTAATTCAAACCTGTATAAAAGGTTTATTCATACAAGGTAGATGTTAAACATGCATAACAGAGTCTTTATGCCAACATTAAATACAGAAAAGTGGTATAGGAAACTAAAGGCATCTCGATTCACACGTTTATCCGATTATAGCTAATGTTACACGCAAAACTCGTCATGTCAATAATACGTTTTAATTGATTTTCATAAAATGCTATTGATTAAGTAGTTGTCATATTCATCTTATATTCAAAATAATAGGATTACTGAGGCATTTCAACTCTTAAGTTAAATATCCAACTATTATGAGTGCTTCTCTATTACCATAAAGGAACTACAGTAGAGGCTTTGGTTTAAGATATCCAAGGATACACACGACCACCGCATAGCCACTATACCTAGGCTGGACTGTTTCACAGGTCGTATGTTGTCAGCACACCGAGTTGTTCATCACCAATTTATATTCGCTTATGTACAAGCATGGGAACTTTTAACCAGTTAGCCTAAGTTATCTACATCAAACAATTTTCGAAGAAAAAGAAAAGCTTTTATTTTATGGGTTACTGATAGACACACAAAAACTAGTTCGAGAGCTGCGTGCTAATGTCAAAAGACTATAGAGGGAACTGTGGAAGTCTGAATGCCTTCTGTATCCCTAACTCTACTCCAGAAGTTCAAATTAATCGCTTTCCCTCCTGGCTTCAGGGCTTAGAAACTTCTACGCTTGCTTAAGTAATAAGATGAAATGATTGCTAAAATAAATGTACGTAGATTTTGGATGTGGATAAAGGCGATCAAATAGCTCTGATAACAATATGTAATCGACACCAAAGGCATAACGTATTATATCCACTGGTGAACGGTAACACTAAAAAGGAGATTTTAAAATATTGGCTTAAGCAGTATGTAGGAGTGGGTAATGAAAATAGATACAAGAAATTTAAAAGGCAACTGTATCACTTAAAGAGGCAGGAAATTATATGTGATGCGGACTATGAGCATCATTGTGCTACAGACTGAAAATAAAATTTGGTGGGCTAAGACACCATACACTTTGGAACAGAGTTTAAAACAAAGGACATATATATATATATATATATATATATATATATATATATATATATATATAGTCAGCTGCCCCTATTTATTCTTATCCATACAATCCGCAGATTTTAGTCTAATGTGAAGACATTGAGCTTTTTAGCATAAAAGACGTATTGCATCTCTGCCCTTCTATTCGGTAATAAACTACCCAGCATTAATACTTACAGCCCTGAATTAGGACCAAGAAGCTGTGAACGGCTTAAATAAATGACGCTTTTTCAAGCATATAATACTAGCAAAGTGATAAACGAACGCTTCCCAATGAGCGACATTCAAAACTTGGCAGCTGGTCATGATGTTTTTTTTTTTCGTAAAAATCTACAATTACATTGGCTGAAATCTAATTCAGCGAGCAAAAACGCCATCCATTGTCTTTCAAGGATAATCATTACTGAAATATTACACTTTTTATCTAAATGATTTCAAAATTTTGTCACGTGCTACTTTTTTTTATTCTATATTATTCTTTTTTATTTTATTTATTTTATTTATTTTTTTTATTTTTTTTATTTTTTTATTTTTTTATTTTTTTATTTATTTTTTTAATTTTTTTCATGATTTTGTTTTATTTTTTTTGTTTATTTATTTAAGATGCGAATGGGTACCGGGTAAGAATTTTTTTTCCTTGTTTTATTGGCTTGTACTGTGAGACAAATGAAGGGTTCTATTTGCTTAGATGGTTCTTAGATCTGCATTTGTTCCAAATGATAAATGTATGGCTCCAGAGAACTTAAGGTTTTCTTCCGTATAGAGGTCCATCTCTGCTCTTTCAAAAATATACGTAGGTTCTTTCCCAACACAGTGTCTCCTCGCCTTACTTTTATCAGCCAATGTAGTGCACCAGCAACCAACCACACAGCAAAATTGTGAAATTTCTTGTCCTTGAAACGAAACTCCAGTTGTACCAGCTGTGGTACCGAACGTAAGTATTCTTCTGGACGAAGTTTATGTAATGTGTCTTGGATGGAGGTCCAAATCAAGTCAGCGCGCTGACAGTTGTACAAGCGATGTTCAAGTGTATCATCTTCCGCACATACGCCACAGATCTTCGAATTCACTCTCCCGTGACGCCACATCTTTTCTGCAGTTGGAACCGTTTCATTAACCACTTCATAAACGGTTTCTCTCCATATCGACGGAAGGTTACAGTTGGTTGCATTGGCCCAAACGCATTTCCAGTCACGACTGTATTTTGTCTCTACATTAGGTCGTTGAATACCTGGCTTCGTCAAGTGACGATAGAGGCTCTTGGTAGTCAGAAAATGCTCCAGTCGCTCCCCAGAATTTTCAAGAGCACGAAGCTTGGCAACCAAACGATTAAATTCCCGTGTCGGTCTCTCCACGGTATGTAACTGGTCATACCAAAACTTCTTGTCAATCGGAGACTCACTGCTAAGTAACGAGGACAATCCTCTCTTTCCCAACAGCGCCATACACTTGTTGTCAACATCCACTAGACCACAACCACCTTTCTTTAGAGGAAGACGCAATTGCGGGTGAGCAACTCGATATGCTTTCCCCGTCCACAGGAAGTATCCGAGCAGAGTCTCAAAACGTTGGGCGAACTGCTTAGGGAGTGGCAAAATCTGCGCTACATACCACAGTTTACTCAAGGCATAAGTATGAATGTACCAGACGCGTTGCAACAACGTTAGACTTCGAGAGCGATCTTCATGTAAGTTAAAACGTAGCGCGTTGATCCTCTGGGTCCAATTAAGAGAAATCATTTCTGCTATGTTAGAGGTAAATATAACCCCTAGTATAGTGGTCTGTGGAACCACTTTCATATGCAGCAAGGTTGGTGGATGTTCCCAGGTACCTAGTGGAAGGATTTCTGATTTGTGGGCGTTGAGCTGAGCTCTCGAAAGTTGACTGTAAGTCACAATCGCCGTGGCTATCTCCTCCATATCCTGGTGATCTTTGGCCAAAACAGTCACATCATCCGCGTAAGCCATTACTTTAAGGCGTTCCCCAGCTATATTTAAGCCTTGCAGTCTATCTTGTAGCATCTGGAGTAATGGATTGAGTGTCAAGGCAAACAGTCCCATAGATAAGGGACACGCCTGCCTGACTGATTGTCGTATTGGAATAGGTGTCGACAAAAAGCCGTTACACAGTATTCTTGACGACGCTTGGCGATAAAGCCCTTGAATCGCCGCTACCATTTGTTGAGGTACCCCAGCTGCGCGCAAACACCGCCAGATATACCAGTGCTGAACTCCATCAAAAGCTCTATGAAAATCCAGATTAACTAATGCCAAGGAGCTATGGTGCTGCTCAAGATGGACGACCACATCTCTTAATTCCGTAAGGGCACCAATAATGTTCTTGCGTTGAAGAGCTGTTTGATTAACATGGAGCACCTCCTCAAATGCTGGTTTTAGTCTGCTGGCCAAAAGCTTCGCAAAGATTTTGTAATCTGAATTAAGCAGTGTTATTGGGCGAAAGTCCATCGCTGCTTGGGGGCAGTGTTTCCGCGGGAGTAAAATTATAATTCCATCCGCGAAATGTTCTGGAAACCAGCCTCCATCCCATAATTCCTGTAACACTGCAACAAACTCATCCTTAATTATCGGCCAGAATGCAAGATAAAATTCATAAGAAAGACCATCCGGGCCAGGCGCCGTATTGCGTTTCAAATGTTGTACCACTTGATGTACTTCTCGTTCCGTAATGGGACCTTGTAGATTCTCCTCCGTGGACTGACTAATGTGAGCCACGGGGCTACTCAGGGCCGCCGAGCTGACCATGGGTTCCGCTTGAGCCTCGCCAAATAGGCGCTGGTATTGCTCCTGAAGATAAGGCAATAGCTGGCGTGTCCCGTGTAACACCACTCCAGTAGCAGCGTCAGTGAGTGATGAAATGTACTTGGCCTGTCCATGAGAGCGTGCCTTGGCCAATGAATAAAAGGAGGCTTGTTCATCGGAGAGAGCGTGCGACAAGGGGGACCGAATGGCGCAACCCTGCAGCATTTGATCTTGTTTGCTTTTAATTATTTCCTTTATTCTCCTGATAGCCGGAGTGACCTCGGCACCTCGATTCTGCTGCTCATGTAGATTCCAAAGCATCTCATTGTAAAATTGCATCATCTCTCTTCTTTCACGGGCCTTCTCAAAACTAATTGTTTTGAAGAATGCTTTGATGGCCGGTTTTGCCGTAACGGCCCACCATTCTGATTTACGGTAGGCACGGTGATACGAGGGTTTTAAAGCTGCCCATCTTGTAGCAAAATGCCATCGACAGTCCTCATCCTGAAATAGGTTTGAATTGATTTTCCAGTAACTCCTTCCAGTATCTAGACTAGGAGCCGTGAGTTTTAGGGCACACGTCACGGCGTGGTGGTCACTAAAGGCAACGGGATGAACATCAATGCGCTGGAAATGGGGAACCAAGGTGTCAGATAAATAAGAACGATCCAGTCGGGATGCAGAGGCGCCTCGGAAAAAGGTAAATTGCACCGCATTACCATGCTGCAGCTCCCAGGCATCACGTAGATGTAATTGCGTCACTAACTGCAGAAGCATTGGGCTGAGATTGGCAGCGCCTTTCTGATCCTTAGCCTGAAGCGTACAGTTGAAATCCCCTGCAATGATACACTCCTTACCGGAAAGTAGATGGGATGTCAACGCCTGTTGAAAGAACTGCTCACGTTCCTGTCGTCGGTTGGAACCGGAAGGAGCATAAACGTTAATCAGAGCAATGTTATCCAGCACAGCCGATACGACGCTCCCCGATGGATGTAATTGAAAGTCAGAACACTGGATACCACGGCGATAGAGTAGGGTAGTGCCTCTGCCTTCTGGACCCAAGTTAACCACATGATTATAATTATACAGGGCTGAAAAATTATGCGTATTAACCTCCTGCAAGAAACACACGTCCACGTCATGCGTCGTGAGGAACTGATGTAACAATTTTTGATTTCGTAGATTTCTAATGCCGTTAACATTGACAGTAGCCAATATTTGAATACGAGGTAGCGTAGTCATGAGACTCCAGAAATACAAGGCAGGGAGAAACCAGTGCAGGGGTATGATAATGGTTCGGACAACTATTGAGAAATTGAAACTTTAGCTAGCGCGTCCGGTGGTTTGAGACGAGGGTCTCTGGGAGCGAGCACTATTCGAGGTTGTCCAGGACTACCAGTTGCGTCTACTGTCACAGACACTGATTGCAATGCATCTCCCGGAACCTTCCCTGACACCACCTCCATTGCAGATTTATCACCGTCTTCTAGAGTCGACTCATCAGCGCTCGACATCGACGGTGCGTCCTGCGTGACTGAAGCACTCCATTCTCCAGCAGACTGGGCGGTTTTCGACTTCTTGGCTTTCTTTCGTGAATTGGTCCCCGAAGATATATGGGTAGGCTGGGGGGCGGTCGCAGCACCAATTTTACGCTTCTCCGTCACAAGAACTCCCACCTCCGTACAATCGGGCGACGTCACCTCCTCACGGCAGTCCTCGGACCCCGTTGGCTTCGGATCCCTTTGTGGTTGACTGTCTACTATGACGGCGGACACAGGGGACATCTGTGTTGCTTGTGGCAGCTCATGCGACTGGATTACACTCTCTTGTACTGCAATTTCTTTTTGTGTTTCCTGGGGCTCCCTGCGCAGAAGTGATGGGACAGGTAAGACCGTCTTTCTCTTGGGACAGTTCTCTTTGACGTGAGTGGGTTCCCCACATACATAGCAGGTTTTCACCTGACCAGCATAGCTCACTGTAACTCGATAGCCCACCACCATAATGGTGTTAGGAATCGTAGTTTTCAGAGCCATTTTCACAGCACGAACACCAGTATTCACAGGTATTTAATACGCATTGCCCCATTGCTCTCTCCGAACTTCATACACTTTGCCATACTGTTCCAATTTTTGTCGTATTACCTCGTTCGGTATCTCCGGCGGTAGATCAAACACACGCACCGTGGTGGTATTGCCTGTGGCTCTTTCGACTGTAACTGTTGTACGCTCCCCGTTCGCATACGTAAACACCGCGGTACCAGCAAACTTCTCTAACAGCCTTTCCAGTAGAATCACCGAAATGAGCTTTATATAAATTGCTCGATCCCGCGCAATTAACTGCAGCGTATCCACCTGGTCAGCAGTAAGCTTCAAGGTATCTGCAACAAATTCATGAACTTCTAATGCCGTTGGCCTCGTCGCAGTGATCTCAAATTTCACTCGCAGTGTATTTATTCAGCCGTAGATTTCCATGCTAACAGTAGCACTATTACCGTATGAACACAAAAACAAAATCCGCCCTCAGGCTTCAGGCACGTTGAGGCACCAAGGAAAGAATAATAAGAAATAAAATAACTGAGAGTCGTTTCGAACAAAAGCCGTAATTCGACCGCTGAACCTCACACCGCACAACAGGAAAAAACAGCGTCACCGTATCGCGTAGTAAACACGATCTTCACTGCCCGGCAGCTCACGGCCGACGCGATGGTTAGAGTGGACATGTGGTGCTGCAAGGGCTAGGTTTGAAACGACGTCACATTGTTTTTTCCCTTACTTCTTGTATTTATTGTCAGTATTTTCGTTACTAAAGTACAAAAAATTAAAATAAACGAACAATAAACACAATAAGGAATGAAATTGTTTATTGCTACTGGTTCTCTTGTGAGTCAAAGAGAAAGAATGAAAACCCGATAATTAGGGATCATGCTTAGCTTGTGACAATTTATTATCTGTGCCGTATCTGGTTTTGTAAACCATATTACGTCGTTAGCTTTCGTTTTTAGAAACAATAAAGGTTTCAAGCTTAGATGTTATCACTTCTTCTACTGACAAAGGAGTTGTGAAAGTGTTAATTTCTCGGTTAAACAGAAAAGTAAATTGTGGAAGTGTGTACTTCATCAACGCAGTAAATGTTCAAAATGACGACCCCCGACAGTGTTTGAGGGGTTTCAAATACGGAATACCTACATAGATAATGAATCGTTAATTTACGCCAAACATTGACACTTGCTGAGTAGCTAAAGCCATTTTGCATTTATGAAATGTTTGAAACTTGGTTGAATGTGTCAAGCACAATGCCGAATATAATAAATTATCTGCTACGAACTATAAATTTATGTCTATATGCCAGTGGAAAACATGGTGATTATTGAATTTTGAAAACATGTATAATGCTATGAAATGTTATTGTATCATAATATCAAAGTATAGGCCGCAAGAGGTAAAACAAAGGGTAATAAAATTTCTGAGCTGAACACTAAATATTAGAACTCAAACTGTAGTGACCGAGTGGTAAGGTAACCTGTATAATACCACTTAGCCAACGCTACCTTGCGCGCTGAGGTTTCTATACCAATATATATAACGCGGACCTCAGACTCCCACCTCGAACCTTTTCATGCCCTTTCTCATACAGCGTTTTGGGCTCGTTTTGATAGTTTTAACGCAAATAAAAACTTCATCCAGAACTACAATTACTCAGTAAGCTAAAAACTGCCATAATTTGTGACAGAAGCGAAAACAACCTACCTGAAACATATGTACCTCAAACTACCTAACAATCTACCTAAAATCTAAATAGTTTGACATGTCTGTACAACTAAAACACCTTTTGGATGAAGATTTAAATCCAATTGGTCCCATTGTGTAGACCTGCCATTTTATGTTCCAATGTTATTGTCAACTGATGCATGTGATAGTTTGCTCCTTCAGAGGCGTATTGAAGGGTAATTGCGAATGTACGCTAATAATCAAAGTTTGTAAACTCGTCTAAAATTTATACTGGAGCTCTCTGTGTCTGGATATGATGTTTTTGGAAAAGACATACATAGTAATTGCTATCTCTCCGTGCCACACTTTTGCACTGAGCTATCTACTCTTTCACTATAAACTGCTCTGCAAATCATCCATTACAAGGTATTTAAGAAAGGTATAAGTCACATATGTCACTCTGCACGTTGCATAAATTAAAAAATAAATAAGGGTAGGTGAGTAACAGGGTGGGAGGTGAATAAGTACAAATATTTGTATCAGTGTTTCAGGGCGATGTGATGAACCTGTAAGACTGTCAACTTTTTCCACAATTTCTGATAGTGACGCTCGTGGGGAAAATAGCTTCAAAGTTTTTAGGATGGCTAGTATTCCCTATAATAGGCGTCTGATTACAAAAGAAGTCATACTGCTTGCCTCACTCTGCAGTTGGCGTGGCCGACCGTGATTTATTTAAATTTATTTTATTTGCAATGAACACGACACCATTGACGTGCATTTGTTCTCCGGTTCCTAAAGGTACAGCCTTATATTACTCTTATAACAGTGAAAAATTTAATTCAAGCCACAACACAAAATCACTCCAGAAAAAAAAAGAAAAGCATAAAAGTAGGTGTACAATATTCCTTATGGTTAAATAAAATGTATGAAAATGCCACTGTGTACGTCACATAATTTCAACCTCTTTATGGCTACAACAAGTGCCAAAGATTGAAGACGATGATTTGGAAATGTTGCCGATACAAGTCCCTCGCAGCATTGGCAGATTCCTCAACAGTGCCTTAAATTAAATGAACGTAGAACCACTCATACTGTATACTTTGTAAATGACAGTGTGCCGGGGAATATCGCTTCCTATTCATTCTATGTATATCGCTAGAATGACACTCGGCCTTCTGCGTGATGTAAACACAGGTGTCGTCGTGTGCAGGGCCGTTCAAAATACATGGTATCCTTAAGTTTGTGAATCATTTGTGGCATTGCTATTAGCAAATGGACAAGCCGAGATGCACATATGTGTTATACTCATTGTTCTGTACTGTATATAAAAATATTTGCACTTCTTCCCCTTGTATCCTCTATATATAAAGTTGGTTGCGTGGTTTAAAATGGGACTTAGGAGCACAAGTGATGAGCCTCGCTCTGGACGCCTTCTGGAAGTCACAACTCCAGAAATCATTGAAAATAATCATCGTTTAATACTGGGTTAAAGTTTTTTGAGATATCAGAGGCTGTAAAAATATCAAAAGAAAGTGCAAGTAATATTTTATGTAATGTTTTAAGCTTTTACAAAGTCTGTGCAAGATAGGTACCGTGTTTGTTGACACCTGATCGAAAGATGCAAGGAAACCTGTTTCTGTTAAAACTTTAGCTCTGCCGTAACAATCCCAGCGATTGTTGAGACGGCTGATTACCATGAATGAAACCTGGATGCAAAAATGCACTCCAGAATGTAAATTACAATGAGGGCATAGTCAATTTTTTCAGGTAACAAGGCTATAACGAGTGTTTTCCAGGATAAACAGGGATTTTTTATTACTTGGAAAGCGGCAAAAGTATCACTGGTGACTAACTGCAAGGTTCGAATGATGAGGTAATAAGAAAATGACCTCATTTTGCAAAGGAAGAAACCTTGTATCTTCACGTCAATGCTCCGGCCCATCGTTCAATAATTGCAATGAGGAAAATGTGTGAATTTAACTTCGAATTTTATCCACCCTATTCACCATATCTGGCACCCAGTGGATGCCATCTGTTCCTGGACTTCAAAAAATTTCTTGGAGGCTGAAGGTTTCATGTCAACGAGGACGTCGTTGATGGGATACAGACTATTTTGAGAACCATGATACTTCACCCTACAGATACGGTT
Organism: Mantis religiosa; assembly: GCA_030765055.1. Classification (NCBI taxonomy): domain Eukaryota; kingdom Metazoa; phylum Arthropoda; class Insecta; order Mantodea; family Mantidae; genus Mantis; species Mantis religiosa. The sequence goes on from CM060947.1 coordinate 129,327,348, forward strand.
AAATTAATTGAAATTAATTGTTCTTTCACAATGGCCGTGTGTAGTCTAAAGTATGGATTGATAGAGCCAGACTGAAAAATGTCAAAGCCATATTCACAGCCACTCTAACCATTCAGCTACTATGGCCAATGTTAGGTTTACATGGTTTACCGGAAAAAAACACGAGTCATTTGGAGAATTTAATATCATGTCGGCACATTGGCCATAGTAGCTCAATGGTTAGAGTGGCATGATGGAGACCGGAAGGGGCGTGGTTCAAATCCCAGCTATGGATTTGAATTTTTCAGTCTCATTCCATCTTTCCATACTTTAGCCTACACACGGCCAGTGTGAAAGAACAATTAGTTTCCATTAATTGTACCTAATAGTGGTCTGAACCATAAAGCCTAGGCCTTAAAGTACTTACACGTTGTAAGTAACCGTTAAGATAGTTGTCTCTTGTGTATATGAGAACTCCTTAGTGGTTTACCGGGGAAAACACGGGTCAGTTAGAAATTTTAATGTCTATCGGCACGTTGGTCACAGTGGCTCAATGGTTAGAGCGGCCGGCCGGAGACCAGAAGATCTGTGGTTCAAATCCCGGCTATGGCATTGAAGTTTTCGGCCAGACTCTATCTTTCCACGGTTTAATTAAATTAGAAAATCATAAGAAAAATTTATGAGCCTTACTGGATGAATAGAGAAATAATTTATTGACTTTTTATTTAAGGAGAAGCCCGAAACATATCAGCCCACGCTCGTAGCTCCCCTTTGTTGATTTGAGGAGAGTGAGATGGAGTTTGGCTCACACCGAACACAAAATGTCAGTGTTATTTAAAATCCTGCTCTTTTGTATGAGTTATTTTCCAGTGGTTCTTACATTCCTGAATGTAAACTAAACAACTTCTGAAATAACAGAAAACATGAAAGTTAAGATTTATATCATTCTTAGTTGCTGGATTAAAGCCTTAGTTTACCGGAAAGTTATTCATTTCCTTAAGTACAAGCAAAACTTGGCGTTTTCGCAAACCATATAAATCTTCCTTTTATGAAGAACTGCTCCTGGGCTTCCAGCCACGTACAAACCCGGAAATCGTCCCAGGTTTCGAGGCGTGAAAACAGGTGTTCATAAATCACCGGCAAGACACTTATAAGCCGTATTTTAGATTCTTTGTCGCAGTGAGAAAATGAATGTCTGCTAAGATGTTTTCATTAAAAGCCAGCGTGTATTATACATTACTTTAGCTGTTTTCAATAGAATAAAGCGTGTTTCATTAGGTGTGGTAATAAGAATGAGTAGTAGATTGAAATGTCACAGGAGTCTAGAACTCTAGAGGAATATCACCTTCGAGAAAATCTTACTTTTTTAGAGAGAAAATTATATGAAGGTGCTTTTGATAGCGATTGAAGGAACACAGAGGTCAGACACATCGACCCTACAGGGATTTATTTCGGGCTACCATACCCTATTGGGCAGAGATGAAGTGAAAGAAGATTGGTCAAAGCAGCAACTTCAAGTTGTATCAGGGAAGCTTTGCAGAGCATAAGTATATGCGCCATTTGTCCGCATCTCTCGCAACTACCACATTATAACCAATCTTGAAATATGAGAAGGGAATGAAATCAGAATGGAAAGGAGAGTAATTCGTGCAGTAGAAAATACGCCACAACAACAGCCTGGTTAAGGCGCCAGGAAACCATGGAAAAACTGAAGTCCTAGTGGTTGGTCGACAGCGATCAAATTCGTGATCAACTGCCAGTCCCACACATTACAGAAGGGCAACCTTGCTTGATTTATACTACTCACAATTAAGAAAGACTTTCTGGACATTCGAGATAAACCTGACCCACCAGCTAGGTATATTTGTTCAAACGTCGAATTATATCTGCAAGGAAACGAGCGGTCAGTTGAGATTAACTCAAACGCGAATTTCAAAAAATTTTATAGAATTAATTGCTCAGCTTTAATCGATGTATAGTGATGGCTGCTGAAGCCAGTTAGCAATATTTTAATTTGCTTAATTTTTATACCAGTGTGACTAGCGATACTACTTTTAACGGAGAATTTTTCAAAATGAATCATGTGTTACGAAAATATACCAGGTGATTCAGCTGCCCCTATTTATTCTTAGCTACGCAAATCACAGTTTATAGTCTAACGCGAAAACATTGACCCTTTTAGCACAAAATCCTCTGTTGCAGCTCTGCCCTTCTATTCGGTAATATAAGAACCCAGCATTAATACTTACAGTCGTGAATGACGACCAAAAGGCTGCGAAAATCTTAAATAAAAGACGACTTTTATGCACATAATACAAGCAAGCTGGTAAACCAATGCTTTCCCACAGAGTGGCATAGAATGCCTGACATATGGCCGAATGAGTTAGCTGCTGGATACTGATGTAAAGATTAGGTTTGCAACGATCTTACATTGCTTTTTTTATCTTTCTCCAGGTATTTATTTTCTGTATTTTAATTACTAACTTATTTTTTGTTGCTATTAGTTCTGTTGTGAGCCAAAGACACAATAATTACAATCCAATAATTAGGGTTATGCATGGAATAAATTCGGCAGGTTGGAGAGGCCCTTCCCTTTTAAGGGTAACTACGGGCTATCTTTTTCTTTATCTTTTATTGGGGATCATGCTTAACTACGTGAACCACATAATCTGTACCGTATCTGGTGTTGTAGACCATGTTAGGTAGTTGGCTTTCATTTCTAGGAGCATGTCGACGGTATTAAATCTAGTAGTTTTTGTTTCATGCTTGAGTCTTAAGTTTCCCTTTACATTTATGAAATATTTCAATCTTGGTTGAATGGGTCAAGCACAAATTCGACCATAGTAAAATATGTACTACGAACTATGGATTGGAAAACACGACTATTACTGTATTTTGAAAACATCTATAATGTTATAAAAATATAAATATTATTTTTATTACAATCCGGCAGGATTTGAACTGAACTTTAACTGGCAGAGTGGTTAAGTAATAATAGTATAATGCTATTCAGCTAACACTACATTGAGAGGAAAGGTTCCTATACGAGTAAGTAATCGCAAACCTCCGATCTCCGCCTCGAATCTCTACACGCGTTTTACAGCTTTATACAGTGTTTTGAGCTCGTTTTGGTAATTTTAACAAAAATTAAAAACTGCATTAGCCGATGCGTCTACTCTATATGCTAAAACCTGCCGTAATTTGTGACAGAAAAGAAAACAATCTACCTAAAACTTGGCATATTTTGACATATCTGTTCAAAGAAAACACGTGTTGGCTGAAGAATTAGGTCTAATTGGTGTCATTGTGTAGAGCTGCCATTTTGTGTTCCAATGTTATTTTCAAATGATGCATGTGATAGGTTGTTCCTTCAGACGTGTTTAAAGCTGTGTGTTAATGTACGCTAATGAATAAACGTTTTAAACTCGTCTAAAATTTTTACTGTGACTTGTGTGTCTGGGTATGAAGTTTTTGGAATCGACATACACAATGCTTGCTTTCTGTCCCTTACAACACTTATGCACTGAGTTTTATAACCCTCCTCTATAATCTGTTCTGAAAATCATCCATTAGAGGACATTTAAGAAGGGTTTAAGTCACATATGTCGCTTAGCACGTTACATAAATTAAAAAAAAATATATATATAGGGGCAGGTGTCTCAACTGGTATACCCGATAAGAATGGTTAATATTATAAGACTTCACTCAAAATTTATTCTCGGTTTTCATTATGACAACCTGTATAGCAGACGGTGACGTTACAGTAAGCACTTAAGATGTGTAAGTATTCAACGCACATAGAAATACTACGCGGTCTCCGTGTATTTTATAAGCAACTTTCATGGAGAATGTGTGGGATGGTGAAAGGGTTCTATTGTAAGTTAAGTTCATTCTTGCTTTCATTTCAATTCCTTAAGTACAATAATTCCCATACTGACACTATCGCCAGATACGGGGAAAGTGTATTTGATGTACTAACACTTAGTGTCAATTGTTATTTCGATTGGCCGACATATTGTGTTTATTCTTAGTTATATTGTGACAAAGGTCTAATGTAAGCTTTCCTTATATTTTAATTCAGGCAGAGCGCTAAGTGACAATTTCTTACGCTTTTCTTCGATAATGCCTTCTAATGGCTGATTTACTTAACGCTTAGTTGAGGAGGGATGGATAATTTAGTGCATGACAGTTTTACGGACAGAATACGAGTTCTGTGTCTTGATCCTACCTCTCACCATAGAAAATATCGCGGACACTGGGACCTAAAGTAGCACCTTTAGTTAATTGATTTTACAAAGTTTTATTCTTTAGCACAAGTTCATATTCATCTTTAAAAGTGCTCTTGAAGGAATACGCATCGGCTTATAAAATCATTTTAAAACTGCATTTATATATGGCAAATGTGACAGATATTTGTAGTGCAAACAATTAAACTTAAGCCGTCGGCCAATAGATATTCATTGTGAATAAGCCTTGACAAAATGTGCTAAGTATTCAGTAGATAGTTTCTCTTCTACCACAAACTAGGGCATATTTCAGCCCATACACCTATTGCAATACTTAGAACAATTTACCTATTTGAATTCAAACTATCAAAACGAACTCCAATTATTGTATAAAGCTGCACAAACCAAGGAGGGACCTGATTTATGCGATTAACTATTCGTATATGACTTTCAGCGTCCAAAGAAGCACAGACCTCAGTTGCTGTACTGGTGTTCCACTTTTAGTTTGGTTTCAAATTCTTCGTGCTAAGCTCAAAATTGTTATCAAGTTTTGATTGATTCATTTCCTGCTATAGCCGGATATTATGGCACAAATAACTTTTTAGTTAGCATAAACACGTATAAAACAGAATGATCACCATTTTACTGCATGCAAGAATGTCTCTCCTACAACTATCCAAAGAGGATTAATGAAGGAGTTATCACTGTTGATATTTACTTCGTTGATGAAATACGTGCTCCTTAGCATTGTATTATTCTGCTTACCCTTTAACTCAGCGCATTTCCAACTTCTTTGTAGGTAGAATTGAAACTTAATATGGAAACGCGAATCCAATAATAGTAAATTTGATAGTGTCGACATACTGACAGCACATTATACGATAAAATAAAGAGACGCACAATAACATTACCTGTATTATAGTTGTCTGTGGCTGATAGGGGAGCCAGTTACTACAATAAATAGATAACTGTAATAAAATACAGAAAGCAAGCACGAAGAGAAAGAAAGTAAAATGAACTAAAACAGATTGATGTAAGTATTCAGTTTGATACACCGAACTCACCTGTGCATAATCAAAACATGCCAGTGGATAACTCACTCGATCGGAACACACGTTAGATTGGTACTTTGGAAAACACTGATGTACAATATTGCCAGTGTCTTTTTCAAAATGTTTGCAGCTCCTAGGTACTTGTTAATGATAATAATAATACTAATAATGATGATGATGATGATACCACTTTTATAATACGCTCATCCAACGTTTTGCGCATAAAACTTTTATAAAAGGATTTAGTTTTACCTACTTAGGAAGATGATCTATGGTAACTCATGAGGCTCACATTCGCCAGGTTCGCTTTAGGGATCTTTGTTAACCGCCTGAAGTTCTTTTTGTTTTCTCCCAGTCATCGTTTCTACCGAATTTTGAGAATATTTGCTCTAAACTTTCCTTCATAAAAATCCTCACGACCTGCTATTACATCCTGTATCTTTTCAGGATCAATCTGCCCGCCTCGGTTGCGTAGATGGCAGCATGTCTGCCTCACGTTCAAGAGGTCGCGAGTTCGAATCTCGGTCAGGGTGAGTTACCTGGATAAGGTTTTTCTCCGGGGTTTTCCCTTATCCTGAAAGACGAATGTCGGGTAACTGTAAGCTCCATGGACCCATTTCATTCATCGCCCGATAGGACTAAACGTTGGAGGACATAAATGACAAAAAAAGGGATCAATCTCCTATAGTACAGTTCTTACTGATAGTTGGTGAACATAACAGACTCGTATACACTATCGCTCAAAAGTTTTTGAACACTCTGTTTTCTGAGATAGGATGTATTCTGACACCACTCAACAAAGGCAGCTATGGAAACATTGTTCCATTTCATTGTGTAACCTTTCTTTCCCGAATGACGTAAATTTTGAAGTCAAAGCTTAATGCGTCAAAGAAAGAGTCTTCCCTATTTTTGTTATTTTTTTATTTTTATTTACTTTTTTGTACATAGCGTTGTTGTTTAATTCCCCAGATGTTTGATCATGCACATTATCAGACTGTTTAGTTAGTCAGAAGCAGGTTAGAAAGTCATAAGTGAGTACAGTTTTGACATTGTAGTGCGTATATTTTCAAAGTTAAAATGAGTAGAATGGGTGAGATTTCAAATAAAAATGTGCTGCTGCTGTTAGATTTCGCAAAGCAGACAATATCATGCGTGAAATAGTGAAACGAAAACACACTTCCTTCGGAAGTGTCCGCTTCACATTGGTGAGATGTTTAAAAATAATAATAAGGATCATAATCGCAAGGGAAGGTCTAAGGTGTGTTTGAAGTCTGAGGACAAAACCATTAGTAATTGCGATCACTTCAAAAAAGTACGCATGCTGGCAGCGGAAATCGGCCAGTTGAGGAATGAACCTACAAGCTTCTCTAGTGAAAGAACTCTTCAAAAGCAGGCTTAAACGGATGAATTGCTGCTAAGAAAGCATTACTTTGGGCTCCCAAAGGAAAGAGCTGACCACAGTGGAAAAAAAATAGGAAGTGAAGACAGAATATGTTGCTTACGAACGAACCAAAGTTAGAATGCTTTCGCACAATGCACCGCAGGTTTGTCACACGTATGAAAGGAGAACGCCTGACTTTCGTTGCAGATCCCCCTACAGTGAAACATAGAAGTGGTTTAGTGGATGTCTGAAGATGATTTCTAGGCAATAAAACAGGTACAGTTATAAACATAGAACAAATAATGAAAAAAGAGCAGTGAAACTTTTTCCAACGCAAGCATGATTATCTGGAATGCATTTAATGTGCATGAGTTTCACTTACAAAATAGTGTTCGTAATATTCACCTTTACTATGCATAAAGTATCTGGAACGATTAGAAGAAATGAAGACCATGGTATGTCCTCCTCAATGAACCAATTTCAACGCCATGGAACTACCTTGTTATCATTTGGATATACAAGTGTGAAAGATACCCGAGAGAAATTTGTATGAACTGCGGAGCCATTCAAAAATGGCATGAAAAATACATTTCTATACTCTGAAGAAAGAAAATGTACAATTTAGTTATTATTTCTGGTCTTGTACGCTGAAATGATATTCCTAAAAGAATTTTCTGTTATACTTTTTCCAAAAGTATAAGTATCCCAAAACTATTGAACGGTAGGGTATGTAGGTCACAGTATATAAAATGGTCGTATAATGTAAACCATTAGCAAAATAGATAGATTTAGTCTTTCAGTGACTGTTAAATCACTGTCTGGATCAGTTCTAAAATGTTTTTTCATTGCATTTTAGAAAAGTAAATAATTGAACAGTCACTTCAACAAATGGTATCAACAACCGGTTGTCGAAGTTTGTGTTTCCGGGGATTAGCGAAACAGTTTCTCGAGTAAAAGCTAAATTCTTAAATACACTCCTGGAAATTGAAATAAGAACACCATGAATTCATTGTCCCAGGAAGGGGAAACTTTATTGACACATTCCTGGGGTCAGATACATCACATGATCACACTGACAGAACCATACGTACATAGACACAGGCAACAGAGCATGCGCAATGTCGGCACTAGTACCGTGTATATCCACCTTTCGGCTGCTATTCTCACATGGAGATGATCGTAGAGATGCTGGATGTAGTCCTGTGGAACGGCTTGCCATGCCATTTCCAGCTGGCGCCTCAGTTGGACCAGCGTTCGTGCTGGACGTGCAGACCGCGTGAGACGACGTTTCATCCAGTCCCAAACATGCTCAATCGGGGGCAGATCCGGAGATCTTGCTGGCCAGGGTAGTTGACTTACACCTTCTACAGCACGTTGGGTGGCACGGGATACATGCGGACGTGCATTGTCCTGTTGGAACAGCAAGTTCCCTTGCCGGTCTAGGAATGGTAGAACGATGGGTTCGATGACGGTTTGGATGTACCGTGCACTATTCAGTGTCCCCTCGACGATCACCAGAGGTGTACGGCCAGTGTAGGAGGTCGCTCCCCACACCATGATGCCGGGTGTTGGCCCTGTGTGCCTCGGTCGTATGCAGTCCTGATTGTGGCGCTCACCTGCACGGCGTCAAACACGCATACGACCGTCATTGGCACCAAGGCAGAAGCGACTCTCATCGCTGAAGACGACACGTCTCCATTCGTCCCTCCATTCACGCCTGTCGCGACACCACTGAAGGCGGGCTGCACGATGTTGGGGCGTGAGCGGAAGACGGCCTAACGGTGCGCGGGACCGTAGCCCAGCTTCATGGAGACGGTTGCGAATTGTCCTCGCCGACACCCCAGGAGCAACAGTGTCCCTAATTTGATGGGAAGTGGCGGTGCGGTCCCCTACGGCACTGCGTAGGATCCGACGGTCTTGGCGTGCATCCGTGCGTCGCTGCGGTCCGGTCCCAGGTCGACGGGCACGTGCACCTTCCGCCGACCACTGGCGACAACATCGATGTACTGTGGAGACCTCAAGCCCCACGTGTTGAGCAATTCAGCGGTACGTCCACCCGGCCTCCCGCATGCCCACTATACGCCCTCGCTCAAAGTCCGTCAACTGCCCATACGGTTCACGTCTACGCTGTCGCAGCATGCTACCAGTTTTAAAGACTGCGATGGAGCTCCGTATGCCACGGCAAACTGGCTGACACTGACGTTGGATGTGCCCAAACGTTGCGCAGCTAGCGCCATTCGACGGCCAACACCGCGGTTCCTGGTGTGTCCGCTGTGCCGTGCGTGTGATCATTGCTTGTACAGCCCTCTCGCAGTGTCCGTAGCAAGTATGGTGGGTCTGACACACCGGCGTCAATGTGTTCTTATTTCGATTTCCAGGAGTGTAGATATAACGTTCGTTAGGCAGTAATTACCTTACTGGAGCTCTCGAGAGAAAATTCCTGGGCGATTAAGGAACATACCTGCCTCCCTCAACATTCATCATTCCATTCCACATTCCATTCCAATGGTTGCACCGATAATTTGGTCCTGAAGTTTATCGGAGCTGTGTTCTTTGAAAGAGAACCCTCAAGTTAGGGAATATTCCGTGCATACCGATTATCCGGCATGCAAAAGTTAGGGAATATCTGCCAAGTGAAGACGGTTTGAGTACTTCAATAACAATCAAGTGTGGATACAGTTCTGCATGTGAAACATTTCGAGACAGTTAATAGCTTCACTTTCTCCACCTGTCGTATTTATATTATTATATTATTAATTTAACCTATACACTGACGGTAAGTGCTCATTAATACTAGAAACACTCAGATTTGCAAATTGAACTGATTCCGTATATTCCGTATTATTTCGACATGCTTCACTCTTTTTTTTTCCTTCAGACCTTTTCTACCTTTCTATTGTTGCTGGAAATTACATTTTAGAAAATATTTAAAAACAAAGGTAAATTTTTCTAAGAATTTGGAACTTAATACAAAATTTTATAATTAAGTATTTTAAGCATATTTTATTAAAACCTGTATTTGGATGTGATTGGTTTAAACACAACTCTGACTGAAGTATTTCTTATTTGCGCACTGGAATTACACAGTAAAATACACCCTTAAACAGCTTATATAGATTAAACATCAACAAGCTACCTTACAAAGGCACTGTGAATTTCACAAAATCAGTGTTGCTGCAGGTATTGGATCATTTTCCTGTAATATATTTCCCCGTATTTAATCTAAGCTGATCTTTTAAGGAGAGAAAGGTATATACATAATGTGTGTATACGCGAGTTCGCGTGAGTTAGGCATGAAAATCAGTTTTATCTTATGTTGATATTTCTTTTTATAATTAAAAATCGTTTTCCTTCCAACTGGAAGGAGTTTATAATTGGGCTCCTAATTTCAGCTCCTAAATTAATAACACGGATTTAAATAACCAGAGCACAGCTATTTGGACAGTGGAAGCATAAAGGAACATGTTTGTACAAGCGGCTTTAATTTTAGGTTGAGAATGTCATTGAGAAAGAAATAGGAGCTATTTCTCCAAAAAACACGAAAATGGCTTCACAGTTACATACAGAATTGTAGTCACAGTATCCCGATTTCGCTTCCCTTTCTATGATTCACATATATTTCAAATTAAATTTAATAAATCACTAGTGGAAGTTCTTTCATTTACAATTGGTTTAAATCTGTGATTTATCGCTCATTAATTTTCGATAGATTTTCCAAGTCAGTAGTCGAACGGCGAGGTGCCATTATTAATTTTGTACCATTTTGCTTTTGATTCCGTTTCACTCTCAAAATTCACATATTTTTCTAGGTTTAGTAGTGTCTTTCGGTGCCAAGTGGATGTCGCTAGTGTTATTCAAAAGAAAGAGAGTTTCCTGTGGAATTAGGGGGCTGCTTGTTCGTGGGTCGTTCATTGCACTTTCTGAACAGTTCTAGCAGTGGGACGAGTCTTCGAACCTGAAAATGTTAGGATTTCGGTGAATTAGGTATATGGCCTTTCTGTCTATTTCCTCTAACACCTTGTAGTTCTTTCACACCTCCTTTTCTCCAAGGTTGTAGAGGTGGGTTCCACAATAAATCTGTGCACGTTAACCTATGGATTAACTGGGAACTTATGCTATACAAAAGGATACATGAAAAAAGCTGCAACAGCTTTTATTTTATACATAGATGATCCGATTTAGCAGTTCTGGAAGTAAAGACAAAGAAATAAGTGACAGATGGTCCTGCTCATAAAGGCATATAGTGTATATATTATATACAAATTTTATAATTCCATGAAATGCTTCTGTCCTTGGGGATGGTATAGTTGAGTTAATTGGCAATGACTTAAAAATAAATACATATCCAGAGAAAAACATGTGTAGTATAACATTAGAAAATGCTCATACGATATTTATAATCAATACCTGAGAGGCATTTTGATGATTAAGATACTATCGCTCCCATGCTATCACCTGAGAATGGGGAAGATTCACATATGCCAGTTCCACCATCATTCATTTTGTATTGAAGCCAGGGATTACTTTACCATAGATTTTGGTAGGGGAGGGGACACCTGGCACCTCGACCAGCAATTTCATCTGCTGTGTGTACTGATCCTTATGCTGCAATAATCTAGCACTTTTACTCAAATAGATTAACATGCAATGAAGTTAAGTTTACTTAACACCTTCCACAGTGGAATTGTTGCAGTCCCTAGTTCTGAAAACGCTGCATAGATTTATTAGAGTATGCGCCTGTTTTCTTGAGCGCTGGATTGACGGTGTGGTTTGGGTAGAGGGGAAGGAGCGACAGTTAACGCTCCTTTGTTTCTGCAGTGTGGTCAACCTTGAAAAACACAGTTCAGCAAACTAGCGTGTAAAATAAGCGAAGATATCATAAGTAACGTTGCATCCTCTAAAAACATTTCTTAGTTTTGCCCACGCCAGCTCAATTGCATTCAGATTACAGTTATACGGAGGTAGACGAATAATAATGTGTCCCCTTTCGAGAGCCATAACTTCCACAAATGCTCATACAAATATAAATCATTTTCAAGTAAATTCTGATGCACAATGCCACCATACTCGCAACAGGGATAAACTGGCAATTCGAGCACACCAAATAAGCCTTTATGAAGGAAACTTTAAAAACAAAGGGATGTTATATAATAAACTTCCAAATTCATTTAAACAAGCTGCATCATTAAAGCACGTTAAGAATAAGCTTAAGAAATTTTTGCATGCACACTGTTTTTATACGGATAGTGAATTTTTAGAACTATAACCACGTAAATGAACACAGGGAGCATAGTACATTCACAAACGTGTAATATTCATGACATTTCTTGTAGTAACTTAGGCTATGCAAATACCACATGAAACTATAGAAAAGCTTCTTACTGTGTATATTGTATGTAATCAATTTGACCTTATGTATATACTCTATTTATACATTTTGACGTGTCTCATAACATGTATATGTTGCCAAGGACGAACTTAAGTTCTAATTCTAACATACGATTGTTGTAAACTGGTTAGCTAATTAACCTCGAAATTGAGCAAAACGAAATATGGCGGACATAATAAAGATTAGGATATTAGCCACTAGATGTCAGTGTATAGCACATTTCAAATTTTAAAGTTGTCATCTATGTTTACGAAGTTAAACGAAACTTAACGAATGAGGACTTGGAACCCGATCGCTCTTCTTATCGCGTTCATACTCGACACTATATTGTGTGCGAAAGCCATCTTCATACTCTGAAGTGACACAGAGTTCTCCAGTGCTATGTCTCTTACTCCCTTGTCATGGGGTCAAATTCTACCCCCCACGAAAGGAAGGAGTGCTTGAACCATATATTCACCCACTGGCATTTAAACTGCATCAGAACCAAAGCACAATTGAGTTATTCCTTATCCTAATCTTCATCACTCTCCTGAAATGTTGGAGAATTTCTTTCAACCAATTTGATTTAAGACATATTTGGTAAACAGATTGTGAATTGATTTTACAGTGTGTGAAAGGAAAATGGGCTTATGTGCTAATTTAATGGTTATTATGCCCTTTAACTTTGATCATCAGACCTTATGTATTGTTAGTTCTCGGAAGTCCTTGATGTTTTACTACTGTGCGGCAGTTTCTGCAAATAAACCCAGACATATAATAACGACAGAAAACTGTTAACTTCACATGAAGTCAAACACAATTTTGCAATATATCGCTGTATTTTCCCTCTCATTCTGTTACTTTTATCGTGACGTGTAAATTATTGCTTATCTTGATCGTTTAAGAAATACATGTTCAATCTTGGAGTGCGACTTGTAGAACACGTGACATGATGGCTCTTCGCTAAATTGGATATCTTCCATCGTGTCACCTGATTTGATATACTGCATGCTAATTAGAGTAGAAAAATAAAGGCACAGAGTCATTCACTTTTATTTTTGTACAAATACTGATACGGCTTTTCATCCTGCCATCACAATATTCTGTTGGTATTTTATCTACTTACTGAAACCGAACGCACCTGTATTATTTAGGTTACGTTTCCTTTGTAGTTCCTCTTCTGCCAAATGCGGTTTGGTTCACTTGTTGTAAAACGCGTTGGTATACCTGCTATGCTTTAACTATCTTCCCTTGGTCTTTGCTTTTGATATTTTAATAGAAATAAAAGCCCTCGCCGGAGTGGTGTCGATTTTCTGGGACGCTAATTGGAGCTTGACGGCTCTCAAACTTTTTGTAGCACTCGTTTTGAAGAACTAATTACAGATAAGCTTTTCATTCCATATTCCGACACGAGGTTAATTATGTAAAAGCTCTCTGTGGTGAATTTGACACACCGCGGGTTAGTGGAGCCACTGCTGACAAAGGACCTGGACAGAACCACTCCTGAATAGAGCGCTAGCGGTCCAGTGAATACAATAGCAACCTCCACTGGGAAATCAAAAGGTAAACGGGCGGAATATTGTGGCAATTGACAGAAGAATGAATGAGGATGTGAGTTGTTTTATGTCCGCTCCATGTTTCCAGCGCGATAGGTGCATTACAGGTAATGCATTGGGTACGCATGAAAGGAAGTTTCAAAAGCCGATCTATGCTTCTAAAAAGGTGTGCAACCTGTATCTCCTCTTTATTCATGCTTTCCCCAATGAGAAAGCAGGTATTTTGCTAAGTTAATTAATCTCGTAAAAATTTTTAATTTAAAATATTTTTAAAATCATTGTTTACCATTTTCTGTTCCTTTAAGAACATATCCATGTCGCCTATAGCGGGGAATCACACGTATGATCTATTAGAGCTACTACCCTACCAGAGGAAGGTGTTCATGAATGCATGGGAAGAGACTACAGGCTGTAGACACAAGTCGGGGTCATTAACTGTTCTCGGCTGGAAGAATTGTGCCTTTAATGAGCTATCCAGAGAGAAGGATTAGTTAGTCCAACTCATTATTCCATAGGGAATGTAGCTAACTGTCCGACATTGTTTCACATTTCGAAATCTAGAAGCACACATTAACATGGGAAGGAATTTTACGAGAGAGAAATGAGAGCCAAAATCATGGCAGAATGGAAACCACTACTGCATTCCCCTCACTACAGCGGTAAATATCAATAAACCCAAGGCGGTTGACCAAAATTTGAACTAAGGGCGTCCTGAATGTATGCATGCACGCTTTCACCGCCGCGGCAGATTGTATTGCCATATTCAGTTTTTATTCAATTTTATACTGCACGTGATGAAGTGAAAATTACGGCTACATCGTATACTTTATGGTTTCCGGGTAAAAAAACCTTCAATAATAGTGAAAAATAATGGTGCAGTACTTCCCTCTTATATGTTTCCTTGAGCTGATTTGTGGTTACCGAGCAATATCGGTAACGTCACATAACGATACATATTAATTACAAGAGTAATTAACTTACATATACGTATATTAATTCACGATTACGCTCTATGAATATAATTATAAGGTATAAGCCACTGCAAAACATTTCAATCATGAAATAATATTGCTGTTCATGTTCGAACTACAACAGCCTACAAAGCATCCGAATTTCTACTATTCAGAGCATGTCTCCTGCATCTCACGAAACCGTAAAAGGCCTGTATTAGAGGGATGTCTGATTACTTTTACTACGTACTGGGTAGGGAATTATGAAAGTGGTGTATATTCCCGAGCACAGAATTGCTTTGTGGCTATCTCTTCCAAAGAGGGAATGATAAAGTGAACGAACCACAGCGACCGCTAGGTTCGAGGATTCGTCCCTTTGCCAGAGCTGTCTAGATAAGGCAACGAACGACAGAAGGACCAAGCAGCCCGACAATGAGTAATGTGCATCCGCACAATATGTCCTGCATCACCATACGCTAGAAATTCCTGGAAGATCAGAAGGAAACCGAAAATTTCGATAAGCCATACTCACTTCACTTTTTCTACTACACTTCAATATTTTACTAAATTGTCTTGCAATATTCAAACACATAAAAAGGAATATATATATATATATATATATATATATATATATATATATATATGTTCCAAAAAAAAATTAAAGGGGAGTTTGGGGTGGGGTCTCTTCTGGAAAAGCCTTTTGCCACGTTCTTGGAGGACCCTGAAATTAAGTACCAAATTTCGAACTTAACTTAACAACCCTCCATTTTATGATTTATCTATTCTCGACACACACACACACACACACACACACACACACACACACACACACACACCCACACACACACACACACACACACAGCCCGCGTTGGTAGCGTAGATGCTAGAGTGTCAGCCTCATCTTAAGATGTCCGGAGTTCGAACTTCGGTCCGGATGAATTATCTGGATAAGGCCTTTTCCGGGGTTTTCCCTTATACTGAAAATGGAATGTCTTTTAACTCTTAAGTTCTATGGACCATGGGCTCATTTGAGCTCCATTTTACCCATTTCAGTCATCGTCTGATTTGACAACGTTTGAGTATGTAAAAAATGAAAAAATGACCAGGACACACGCACATACACCATGAAAGGACCTATTTCCGAAATTTCTGTTTATGTATTTACGGCACTTACAAATGCGTACTTAATTATACAATTTTTGGCTGGAAAGCAGTATTTTCCTCTTTACTGTAACTAATTTGCGTAAATAAATGTATGAATAATACAGACAGACACAGACGTAATTACATACATACGTACATAAATAATAAATAAATAAGTAATTGAATAAATAAATGAATTAATGAATAATACACAAATACATTAATAACTAAATAAATATATACATAAATAAGTAAATAAATAAGTAGGTAGGCAGGTAGGTGGGTGGGTGGGTGGGTGGGTGGGTGGGTGGGTGAGTGAGTGAGTGAATAAATGGAGTAGGTAAAGTAGAGTATTTAGGGTAAATAGGTAAGTAGGTGGGTAAGTAGTTAGGTAGGTAATTCGAAAGGTAAGTAAGTAAATAAATAAGTAAATAAATAAGTAGGTAGGCAGGTAGGTGGGTGGATGGGTGGGTGAGTGAGTGAGTGAGTGAATAAATGGAGTAGGTAAAGTAATTAGGGTAAATAGGTAAGTAGGTGGGTAAGTAATTAGGTAGGTAATTCGAAAGGTAAGTAAGTAAATAAATAAGTAAATAGATAAGTAAATAAGTAAGTAAATAAATAAGTAAATAAAATCTAGAATATCTGGCAGCTAGTTTCTTAAGTACTCAGCACTGTTATATTTATTTAATGTTTTATAATTTTTTTACAATTTATTCTAACGTTACAAAGCTAAAACAATAAAATAAAACACAAAATTTGCTTAAACCCATTTGTTATATTTCCCACCCATTGTTTTCATTCTATATTAAAAGTACATTCATATACAACAATATTTAACCGAATAAGATTACCTAAACTAATATATTACTGGTATCTAGTAAACAATTAACCGGTAACCGGCTATTTAAAAACAAAACAACATCTAAACCTACCTTTCAAAAGCCACCGGCAAATTATGTACGGTAACAAGCACAACCTCTAAATTTCTCTTCAAATAATACACAATACAATTCAAATCAAAATCCATATAATACATAATATTGGTGCCGCTTAAATTTCATACGTAAAGGATGCAAAGCCTTATCTATATATCCCAAAATTCAGTTAAACATAACATTTTAAAACGCAAAAGTCATATTTGAACTAAAAGCATACTTTGAAAATAATTAAGTTGTAGAGGTAGTAAAAGGAAAGATTATGTAAGCAAAGCATATCAGCATTCACCTAATGACCACCAGTAACCAGGAAGGTTATTCGAACCCAGTATCTCTGAACCGAGACTTACAGTTACCGCAGAGACTAAAGCCAAATCTCTTTATTATGAAAGAGTTACTAAGAGCCACATTTTAGGATCGCTCCTGTACCGATAAAACGCACGGGTCTATTAAATCTCCTCTGGGAAATCTAAAGCTGAAACAGAGGAATATCAGAACAGTTGACAAAAGACCGATGAGGCCACAAGTGTGTTTCTGCGCACTTCCTGTGACACTTGGCAGTGCAACTGTTTCCTTCAGTATTAATGGTAGCAACTGAAAGACGTTTTACGCTCGACAGATTCACAAATGTGCCTCAGGAAAGGCCGACCGCGCTGCCATTCGTTACACTGCATTATACGCTTCGGGTGAGACAGCTTCTGTATCAGGAACAGAAATTAATTGATACTAGTTAAAACAAGCAGCAATTGTTGTTCTTAATACTACCAATCCAATTAGTTGGAAGTAAATCAGTTGTTTAGATAATTAGCAAGGAGTAAAGTACAAAAGAAAGAAAAAGGGTACTCTGTGAAATTGGAAGGTAATTGATACATATACAAATTCCAGATTAACCTAAAGAAGTGTTGTAGAATGCAATTTGTGGTGCAATACATTATCTTCAGCAGTGGTCAAAAAGTACCTGTAGCTCTGAACTGTGTTACAATGTTACTTTAAGAAATAAAACAATGAAACTTATCTACCTTGTTGAAGCAGGCACACCAATATATAAAAACAACAGAAGACTACAGGAGGTCCTTAGACCACTAAGACGCGCGAAGGTCCTTAATAGCTCCAGGCTCGAAGACTTATGTGGCTGTTATATTTAATTCAAAGCAGTTAAACATTTTTAATATTTCAATTTTTTTATTTTGAATTAATTTAGTAAAGAATTGATTGGAAATTATTAGAAAATTTAGTAGAAAGTGAGCGAGATTAAGAAACAATTGAGATTGAGCAGGTAGTAAAACAAGGAAAATGAATAATGTTAATATGTTTACAGACGATAATATTAGTCTAAAATTGATGTAGAAATGTTATTTTAGTGTTATATTTTAAAATTATTGAATTGCCATAACAACAGCCAGTTCATAATTTTAGATTAGCTAAAGGCATGTGTAGGAATGTTGTGGAGTAAGGAGACAAAGCGTTCTAAGTGGTAACGTTGCAGAAGATTGAGTACATCATGTTGCATCTTTCCTGTGCGAACGCTAGAGAAGACAGACGTAAGGGAATATGACTTCAAGTTTTATTGTTAAAGCTCACAAAGGTGTTTTATTTAATATTGTAAAAGAAACGGGCGCTCCTTAAGTGATTTTTTAATTTACGTTTAAGGAAATTTCTAAGTCATGGTCTTCACTTTTCAAATTATAAAATGTTTTTAATTATCAGGTATTTTTAGGTCAAAAGTCAGACACGATTTGTTAACTTTTATACAGAATTTTAAAAAATGAATATTTATGAAGTTGAACAATTCTTTTTTTATGTGGAACATTAGTTCCATCAAATTTCCATCCGACATTACACCCTAGGTAAAAGGCTCTCATGCTTTGACTGTAGAAGCTTTGGTTAACATCTAAAGAAATTACTCAACCTGAGATACCTGTTTCGAGCGAAAGCTCAAATTGAGACGGCTTCGCAACACGGAACATCTGCTACATCCCAAAGGATAGGACGCAGCAGCGTCCCAACACCGAGATTCTGTTGCACTTGCCCCATTACCATAGCTGCCTTCACCGTAAACTTTTGTTTCAATAAGATAAAATGTTTACAAAAGGAACTTTCAAAATAGGCTGTATGTTGCGTAACCTAATATACAGCTTAAGATTCCGTTTAGCCGCACCTCATAAACTAAACCGCATAGGGCAATAGCCCGTTCCTGATCAGGATTACAGCCCAGCTGCTGCCTCTACCACCTCTACACACCATAGAAGTCATAAATAGGTGATGTGCTGAAGAGTGGGCCGTGGTCAGCGTCCCGGTGTCTCCCTGGCTGCATATGCTGTTGTTTCAACCAGGGGCCGCTTACTTCTCAATGAAATAAGCTCTGAATTGGCACCACAGGGGCCAACAACTAAGCGCACTCCGTAACAGGTCTTCAAGTCGGCTGGAATTGAAAGCGTATTCCGTTGGTCAGTATGTATATTATAAGTAAACAGAAAGTGCAGTTTTAATTATATTTATAAATATGTATGTAAACACCTACTCTTCTTTTCTTCACAGTTGTGTTCTGTACTAACAGTTTATCCATTCAGACACCAACAAAATTTCCAAAGTTTCTTTGATCTTTTAGGAGACTTTTCATTTACTGATAAGTTATCACCAGATATGTAAATACAATGTTTGCTGACATTGTGAATAATGCACGCTCATTTGTTTATTAGGGAATATCAAAAATGTCTCCCAACACCCTCGTTGTTTTTAAATATTTTTTTCTTCGTTTAGTGTTTGATTTAGGTATGAAATGTATTCCTCATCGGTCTCAGATATGTTGCCTTTTATCATCTCGAGACTCTGAGAAGTTATTCATTTTTGAGAAATTTACTCTTTTGTAAATTGTAGTTTTGGCAGAAGGATGGTTAAGTTGTTTACATTACATCAGTTTTAGTATGTTCAACGAGTTAGTAGAAAACAGTTTTTAAAAGTTACATAATACGTCATTGTAAGGTTCAGTTAGAATTATTCGGACATAACTAGCATGTAGCGTTTGTTTATGCTCAGGAGAGTAAATTATTTTAACATGATTCAGAAAATTTGCAATTATCCATTTTATGTTCTTGTAAATATAGTAGCGGGAAGTGTTCATAAGGGAAGTTGAAATCCTGTTACAAATATTGAGGTTTGTAATTGATAATTAAATTAACATAATAACCTCCCTTCTGAATGGTATATTGTGAATTTGCAAATATTATTTAAATTATTTGAAATTGAAGATATATACCATAAAAGTATTCACTTCATCATGTAGCATCAATGTCAGGATACATTGTATCGCTTTGTATGGCTACACATTGTGTAATTGACACATATGGGCTAATGGTATTGCTAATTAATTCGAATATGATACTGCCATGTGGTGCTGTAATACATCTCATAATGAGAATTCACATAATGAGAAAATTCAATTATTATCACATATCATCGTAATAATACCAACCTTATGGATAAAAGTTTAAAATCCCCCCTCCCTCAATGGACTTTCGGAAACCTCCTAATCTGTACGGTGCTTAAGCAATGTTTTAGTTCTGAAGTAAGCTCACGACACCACCGTCTACTTCCTTGGATATGTAGCATCAGAAGTTTAGTTAGACGTAATATATTCACAGTAAAGGGAAGCATGAAGAAGTTTCCTCACTCGTGCATACATGTAAATTAAGAAGCTGACTTCCTAAACAGATCTTGTTCCATTTCTATTACATGGAGACTTGTTTCTAAGTTCCAAAGTTATAAGTTACGTTTACTTCATTAAGGAGTTTCGACACTACCTTGTTGCGTCTGTTCTTGATTAAATATATTCCATGAGCTCCCATTGCTTGATCAATAGTTAGTTCGGGTAGCTCTGTTATTATCGCTTTCAACAACGACAGCAGGTTCTCTTTGCTTTTATATTCGTATTCGCTCAGCTTCTCGGGCTATTTCTGAACATGATCTCATTTTTCACCAGAAAATAAACTTAGGTTTACTTCTAAAGAATACATATAATTTGAAATATAGCTTCTAATTTAAAAATTCTGGAAATTGAGTTGGCAAACAAAAGTGCAATTTTGAATCAAAGCTGCCTTATTTTAAAAGTTGGAGTTTTACAATGTAATCAGTCGGTTTAGCCACCCTTACTTACATTGCAATATTATGAAATCTCATGGGCCTCTCTGCTAAGAGATACCCAAAGGTGGTGCACTGTTAATGGGAACAGTGCCCGCATTCTTAGTGATTCACAATCAATTTAAATTCATTGGCACATGAAATCAGAACATTCCTTCAAAACCATCCAGGACATATTTGCATGGGATGGCTTAAAGGACACAGTGGAATTTTAGGTAACGAGAGAGCTGATTGCTTGGCTAAGAAGGCTGCAGAATCCTATCTTCCTGTGACATACTCTTTATGGCCTATTTATAATGTAAGGAGAATAATACATCAACATATTCTTGAAGAATGGAACCAACAATGGCTAACAACTCCAAATGGAAGCTTAACAAAAACATTATTTTCCCTAGGTATATTGCAGAGGAAAATGTGAAACTCTTGTACCAATTTTTTGACACAATTTTTAAGTGGACATGGTAAATTTGGTGAATACTTATCACGTTTTCACTTAACATCCAACCTCGAGTGCATGTGTGGTGAAGAATTTCAAACTGTAGTTCATTTCCTTTTCTGTTGTGCCACTTTCTGGAGAGAAAGACAAGACTAGACGCTCTAGAAACTGTATTTCTGCTCCGCTTACATCTTTGCTAATGAAGTCACAACAGTACAAGTACTTCATGATGTTTATAAACTCAGTGTTTAAACGTCTTAAATAGTTTAAATTAATACGCATCAGATTAAAACATCATTTCTTCCTTCTAGTATTTAAAATATATTTTTAGAATTGTATATTTTTAATGCATCAACTCTAAGCCTAATATACCACTGTGTAAAATAGCGGTCAATAAATCTGTATAAAAAAGGTCGTAAACATGAATGTCTCTGATTGCCACTCAAAAAATTACTAGGATAGTATAATCTGCAGCACCGCCTTTCAATACACTCGACATTAGGCACCTCGAGATTTTCACATCTGAACATATGCAGTATTTGCTTATTCCAGTGTACTTTATGTTAAATTAGCCGGTCATCTCTAATGTTTTTAGAAAGCTCAGTTGGATCAATCATTCTAACAGCGCTGGAAAAAGGAGGCTCAAATAACCTGCACGTGCTACTAATTTCTTCATAAGTAATCCCGGTTTAAATTAATATTATGTTTATTATTCTTATTGCTATTTAAATTAATAATCTTATTTTCTTATTTGCATTTAGTATGTTATTATTGCTTAGTCATACAGATACCTATCAGATTAGACGCTATATGGGTACGTTATGTAGAAATGAAATAAGGATTTTACATTCTTTAAGCCAATATGGACATTACATATCACATTTAAAATGTAAGTTTTAATAGTTTAATTATGTTTCCTAATTTTCTTCTATGGAGTACATAAAAATTATTTCCTTGTTCATATCTCGTGCTGATATGCTATTGTAGTCCCTAAAAGGAAACATTTTTAACAGAGCTATAATCTTAAATACCAAGCAAGTGCTCAAACTGACGTCCTTTGATACCGAAATTAAAGGATTGCAATGAGTAAAGAATCGTGATGGATTTCAAATAAATCGTGTATCTTTGTTACGAAAGGTGCAGGCAGGTTCATTGGGTTGAATAGTTGTTTTAGCAAAATAAACGTAATAAACAGTGGTCTTAGCAGGGTTCTAAAGGAATAGCACTTGACTCTATTTGAAAAGGTATTCTTCGGACCCTTAATGGCATGACCGAGACTAATAATCACAATGGACAAAATAGTCACAAAGGGAATCCTTGTGTGAATAAAGAGGGCTTCCAGAAGTGAAAGTTACACACACATGCACAGCGGTGCACAGTGAGGACAGATAGTACGCGGCTTGGGGCCGATAAAAAAGCCATCGCCCCTGTCTT
This sequence comes from Mantis religiosa, assembly GCA_030765055.1. Lineage (NCBI taxonomy): Eukaryota > Metazoa > Arthropoda > Insecta > Mantodea > Mantidae > Mantis > Mantis religiosa. The sequence continues at coordinate 129,349,945 of CM060947.1, forward strand.
GGTCCTAGGGAGATCTGAAGCGATGGGAGAAGATTTTTGTCGGTTCGTATGTACATGAAGAACGAATTATGTTTTATCGAGTAATAAGCAGTCTACATACAGTAACTCTGAACAGTGAAATATTGATAACTTTGGTCGGCAACTTCGAGTTTGATGTGATGATAAAAAGAAGCAGTTATTAAATCAGTTTGAAACGGGCATTCCGGTGTCATTAGAACTATCCTTACTCAGACATATCCACGCATACCTTCATTGGTCATACCTGCGTTACCCATCGTATTTGCACCAAACTGTAGTGCCAACGTGGAACTCTTTGCTCACCAACATATTTGATACAGTCCTTGGTTGATACGCTCTCGAGCCGCTGTTTTATGTCTGGTCCGATTTAGCATGGTGGGTGTAAGTATATACATCCGTTGGTGAAGACATTCTTGATCTTCTAGTTCTTTTGTATTAACGTGTTGCGATTAATGCTCCAGAAGAAGTAACGGTGTATTAGATCAGGTAATCCGGTGTACCTCGATATTGGTTTTTGGCTTCTTATCCAATGACCGTTATGCCATACTTCGATGTTTCCAGACGTTCATCAACCAGTACGGAGGATTACCATCATGTCTGAACCCCTCACTAGCGTGGTGGTAGCATGTCCATCTCACGTTCAAGAGGTACCGAGTTCGAATCTCGGTCAGGGTGAATTACCTTGATAAGTTGATTTCCGGGTTTTCCCCTTACCCTGAAGGACGAATGTCGGGTGGCTCTGGAATCTATGGACACTGGGATCATTTGAGCATAATTTCACTCATTTTATTCACCGTCCGATATGACTTAACGTTGGAGGACGTAAATTAATAAAATTGTCTGAACCACATCCCGTACGTATTACAAGTGCTTCTTTAATAATAAAGGAAACCCACTTATAAGAAGTTCAAGTATCGTGCTTGTCTTAGTTGTCCCCGGAAAACTGAGTCATCACCAGACATTATTACCCACTTTCCTTGGAATGCTCCCTCCCATACGCATGGAATGTGTAGGTGCAAATAATAGTTTTAAACTGTTAATAATATTAAGCTCTTTTAAGGACCAAGATATGTGGTTTATTTAGAATGCCATTCAAAGAAGATTCTGCGTTAAACCCGGATGCCACTCGAAGCACTTGTTATACGCAAGAGTGTTTCTCTTGTGTTAAGCTGTTGGCTATTATCTATTTGAATATATTCTCTTGTATTAATACTGAACTGCTAATGCATTCGTTTTTACTTCTAAGTAGATAAGAAACACATTCACAAAACCGTCTATCGAGTGCATAGGGGACAGTAATTATTTTGTGTGATGGGTACGTCACAAAAATGAAGACGGTCGGCATTAATAACTAAATTTGTCATGTAATACCTTTCGAATGGAACAGAAAGGCGTAATTATATTGCTTGCTTGTCAAAAATGCAGACAAGCATCAACTGTTTTAATTAAAATTCGCTTTATAACTGGAACTCTAAAACTGCATTATTATGGTACTACAATCTATCAGCTTTAATACGCATAAAAGCACATGTACAAGATAACATTATTTATTAATTTTATGAATGAAGCATAGCTTACAGTAGAAAATTTAGTCAGATATTTGAACCTGCAATCAAAATATATTCTGGATCTCATCTTCGCGTGTACACTTGTATATTTACTATAATATTTAAAGATTGTTAAATGGACGTTTTAGCATTAGTGTCTGAATGAGCTAAGCTATTATGTAGGACATTTGAGATGTACGTGATGTGTTTATGCCAACATTTAATTGTTAGTTTTTAATCTGTATGACATGATTCTAGATGCTCCGATACTACGAGTAATGTAGCAATTATAAAATTCCGACACTTTATTTTTCTCTGAATTTTTATTGTGGATTCATATGCATCTTATTACAGCGTTTACTGAATTCCGTGGTGTACCGTGAGTAAACATTTGTGATGTGCACTTGAAACGCGGAATCAGCTATCTGTAAACGAGTCGTTTTTTAAACCTCCGCATACCAAGTTAAAAAAGTAACACGGTACACCAACGCGGGTACCAGGGTAGTCCAAAGCAAAATGTTGTAGCGGGACCTTATGGTGAAGATGTGGGACGGGATGATTCTCACCTGCACTTTTCCCGCGTTGTTGCTTAGGTTGCGGGTTGAATTCACCCCTCCGAGAAGAAGATGATAAAGCCATGGGTTGCTACGTTTTCTCGAATCGAGTCTTCTGCTCAGATCTGGCACTTAGATGTATCGATGTCTATAGACGATCTCCGGCGCAGCTCCAGTCGGTGCATGAGAACTCTGTTAACTCAGGCATGGTCTCGAAAGAATTGACTTTTTATCTTCTGAAAAAAAAATCCATTATTTTTAAATTAATTCAATTTAATTATTTTAATTTGCAGTAATAAATGTACATTACACGAAGTAACGTACATGTGCAATGAACTTTACCAATGTAATTGAATTGTATTTACGCAGAAATTGTGAATAAAGTTTATAATATCTTTAGATTGTAGAATATAATTTACATCTTTCCTAAACGACGTTCCGACATAATTGTACGTCCGTTCAGTTCAATAATTGCAAATGCGAAACACGTCTGTTCACTTCGGGGTGACCATCAAATAACGCTTTCTTTCCTAGCTGTTTTCCCAAGATTATTGTTTTTTCCTTCACTCGTTGCCAATCACTACCAATCAAACTTAATTTTACTGGTCAACGTCACACATTACGCAATCTCATTTTTAAAGCTACCAATTATAAAACATTAACATTATTTATTTGCATGTAGCATCTTCTCCTGACTTACTAAATTTTAACAATTTCTTTTCTTGCTTATTCTACGAGAGTGGGTCAAAAAGTAATGCCTCCTTTTTTTCCTTAAATAAGTTATGTGAAAACTTCGAATTTGACGCAAATCCTCAAACATTTGCCAATCTCCTGCAGTAGTAGCTTCCTATGTCAACAGGTGGCAGCACTGCATCCTCTTGCAAAATGGCTGACATCGACATTCGTATTAGACAGCGTTCTGTGATTGAAGTTTTGACTGCGGAAGGTGAAACGCCAATTCGCGTCATGAAAGGCTAAAAATGTGTATGGTGATGCAACGGTGGATGTCAGCACTGTTAGACGATGGATTCGTCGCTGTAACGAAGCTGAAGGGCAAACACCATTGGCAAATGAAAAGCAAAGCGGCAGGCCGGTCACTGCAGTGACTCCATGCAACATTCAGCGAGCCGATGACATCATTCGTGGTGATCGCTTGGTGACAACAGGTGAATTGTGTCGCATTACCTCCCTCAGTAAAGGCAGTGTGACGACTATTATTCAACAACTGGGTTACTCAAAAGTTTGTTCACGTTGGGTACCAAGAATGTTAACCGCCCAAAACAAAGAAACAAGCAAAATAATAGCCTCCGAACACTTGCAGCGCTTCAATTTGGAGGGAGAGGAATTTCTAAAATAAATTGTTACTGGAGACGAAACATGGTTTCATTTTTTTTAACCTAAATCAGAGAGGCAGTCAATGGAATGGCATCACACAATGTCACCGAGGGAAGAAAAGTTCAAAACTCTGCGGTCGGCAGTGAAAGTTATGGAGACAGTGTTTTGAGAAGCAGAAGTTGTGCTTATGATTGATTTTTTGAAGCAGGGATGCACAATAGGTTCTGTCCAATACGTCAGAACTCTCAAAAAGCTGAAAACACGTCTTCGCCGAGTTCACCCAACAAAAACTATGGTGGATGTTCTTCTTTTGCATGACAGCGCAAGACCACACACCAGCCGTTACACCACTGGAGAAATTGAGAACTTGGGATGGCACCCCCCATACAGCCCTGACCTGGCACCACCAGACTTCCATCTGTTCGAGCCACTAAAGTACGCTCATCGTTTGATTCATTTTGAAGATGAGGAGGCTGTGAAAACGTCCGTGCGTCAATGGCTTAGGAAGCAAGATCGTATGTTTTACCACACTGGAATACATGTTCTAGTTAAAAGGTGGACCATAACTGTGGAAAACAACGGAGATTATATTGAATAGTGACAAACTGATCGTCAATGTTGTAGTTTTCAAGCTATGTAAATTGGATTCAATGTTCTTGGCAATTAAAAGGGACAAAAATAGGAGACATTACTGTTTGACCTACCCTCGTAACATGTCCATGTTGACTTTTAAACCATATATTTAAAGATATTTAAACATTTTTCAATTCTCGGGGCCTAAACTAATACAACCGTTACATTGTTAAGACATGGTACATCTACATAAACAAAAGTTGTCATATACAGTAACACAGTAACGGAAAAGCACACATCCTTTAAAACAGTGTAATGAAAATATATCTTAGCGAGTTGTAACCAATTATATTTAGTGCTTTTTTCTTTCAAATGTAGCGCTTCCTGTTAGTTATAGACGTTACAGTTTGAATTAATGCGATTTTTGCGTTTTGGTAACTCAATAAACACTACACACAGAGGAATAGCACTTGTCACATTTTGTTTTCATTTCCGGTCCTTTTTTCCTAGGACACATTTTGAAACGTTCAACACTGACATTGATTGCGGTGTCACCAGGTCTACATCTTCATCAAACAATAACCTTCATTGTTGTTTTTGAGTTTGCATTCAGCTTCTGCATTCTTTGCTTCACGTGAGGCTTTATAAGTTCTGGTCCTAGATCTAACCAAAATTTCCTCCTGTGATGTGCAATATCCTCTCAGTCAGGATTTCTTGTCTTTCACATACCGTAGGCAATCATAGTTGTGTATCAAACATGTTCATGCACAAATGGCCATGCTTGGTAATCCTATTGCATGAGTACTCTTTTATAATTTTGTCTAATGTATCAACAGAGCCTGTAGGTTTATTGCAGTATTGAATAATATCGGTTTCGAACCTCTCCTTTTCTGTACCGCAACTGTCTTGTTCTTTTTAGGCACGTATTTTTTAGGGAATACAAACATAGATGAAAATTGTGGTTTCAGTCACAATGGTTGAAGTTCAGATAATTAATTTCGGGTTTATTTTGTCTAAGAGTAACAGTCAAAGTTAGCCCTTGTTTCAAGAGCTCCGGTGTAAGTGGATAACTCGTAAAAATGCTGTCTGTTGTGATACCATCCAGTTCCTATAGGACATATATTTAAGCTCCATTACAACACTGGCCCCTTGATTTAACATTATTTTCAAAATCTGAAAACACAGACTCCACATCACTATCTGCCATCTCTGATTCTGCTTCTCTTATTTGCATTGCTTCTTCTGTATCTCCATCAGTGAATAAGTGATATTTCTTCTGTAACTTTAGCTATTTGGGCATGTTTGTTTCACAACACAGAGTGCTATAGAAACATAACTGAAGGCCCATCACATAACAGTGCACATCCATTTCGCACATGTACCAATATAACCGTCTGCATTGAGAATTTATGTATATGCATTTTCTTGTCATAGAGAATCCCAAGCGGGGTTACCAATGGATACCAATAAAGATTTAATAATTATGTATTATATAGATAAATTTACCAATAAAATTCTCAACAAATGCAGTATATCGTGGGGAAAATGCAATAATTTCTCTCAGTCTGCCCATTATAAACAGCTTCAAACAGCCAGAAATAATAAAATAGTTATGTAGGGCCCCTCAGAAACCCTGAGTATGGGTATGCAAAAAAGCTTACTGCAATTTGGAATGAATTTGCCTTCTTATGCAGATGATTCTCTGAATTTTGAAGTGTTAAATGCTTAAAAGTTCAATAGCTGTTGGCAGATGAAGAAAATGGATTTATATGGTGCTATATCTCCCAACAAAAAGGCAGAGGTAACTGATTAGCTCTCTGTGTCTATATAACTCCCTGTGTCCTTCTCTCTCTCTCTCTCTCTCTCTCTCTCTCTCTCTCTCTCTCTCTCTCCCTCCCTCCATCTCTCTCTCTCCATCTCTCTGCAACTTCCACTTTTAAATTTTCCATAATGTGAAATGTTCATCCCACTCATTTGAAAATGTTCAAATACCCAAAAATAAAACAACTGAAAATAATTATAGAAGCATGTTGTCTAGAAAGGCGCTTTAAGTATTTTTGTGGAAATAAAATATAAACAGCACAAGAGAAATTTATAATGATAAATTTAAAATAAAACTGACACCACTTTAAACCAAAATGACGTAAAATAGTATGAAAATTGTGACCAAGATTGCAAGATAGGTAAGTTTACAAAATATGCTAATTCAAAGGTTCAATTGCATGGCACATAGTGAAATTCATTTTTTAACCCAGTAACTTGAAAAATATTTATATGTGAGCATAATATTAATATTACAATGTATCCATCTGCCAGATTGATATTAAATATTACGCCAAACTGAATGTAACATTTAGAAAATTGAAATTTCAGTATTTCTCTCCCTTAGAACTTAATTATGGGATACTCGTCTTTCAAAATAAGGGGAAACGCTGGAAAAGGACTGATGCAGACCTAACCATAACCGATATTTGAACTCGGGATATTTTGATGTAGGATAGAGACGCTATACCCTTGCGGTTTGCATTATAGAGCATATAAAACAATCGTTCAACATATGTCCTTGCTGCATGCATTTATTTACGTGTACAACACCCTGCACACTGTTACTACATTGATGTAACGTGACACCAAGTCTTTCATGGCAAAAAGAGAAGCGAATGAATTATATAGGTCTCAGCCAGACAGGCCGCTCAAACGCGTCGAGGTCCTTAACAATTCTAAGACTTATTCTAATGCCGGAGATGTCTAGGGAGGTCGATGAATGACTCTTGACCGAAAGTCCTCTAGAGTTCCAGTGAAGTACTCTTTTCTTTGAGCAACCTTCCGTATCGTCATCTTTCTAAAGTCACCTCAGTTCATAAAATCTAGAAATACATCTGGAACATGACAAGTAAAGGAATGAAAGGGAAATATGGAGAATAGGATGAGGTATCTGAAAAAAATAAAACAATACAGCTGCCGACCAGAAATATTACAAAAAGCACGAAAGTCGGCAGACGGAAATCCAATGCGGCATCTACGGAATGCTAGCCATACCTGATGCACTCAACATTAATTTAAGGTTTTACCATTTCGCGAAATGTCTTTAACGGAACAGAAATTTAGTTACAAATATTAACATGAGATTGATGAACAGAGGAAAAATAATTATGTACTATCGAAAGCTGAACCATGGTTCATCCCATGCAATTCATAGCTCACGGTTAACTTACAGAGGAAACTCTTATTTTGCTATCATGTTTTGAAAAGCGGATTTCCATAAGGTTCCTAATCCGACAGAATCGCAATGTAGTCTGAATGTCTTCCGCACTCGAATCTACATAACAAATGAAAGACGAAAGAAATCAGAAAAGCGTAAAAATGAGATGCAAACAAGAAGGGAAACACGATGAAGTAAAATTTAAAAAGAAACAAATTTTGAACAGAAATAATTTTGTTATGCAAGATTCCTTTGCGCCCTTTGTTATTTTGGTTGGGAAAGTTTCTTGTTTCTAGATCTGAAAGAACTTGTCACATCTCATTTGTAATCATGGACTATTCAAAATTATGATTCCGTGGATAACGTTTTAAACCGGATCTGGATATTAGATATTCAGGTACTTGCCTCTTGATTATTTCCCATTGGACAAATGAATATTGGGAACGTCAGAACGATCTTAAAAAGCATGGCAGAGGGATAAGAACTTCTGTGACAGTAAATCCTGAGTATTTGGCGAGGTTGCAAGGTTTATGGCAGTTGTCATTATGCAAAGGTAATCCATCATTTAGGCAGTTCAGGAAACTTAAGAACAAAATGGAAACAGAGAAAAGTGGTACCACTGAATAGGCTTAATATCAAATGTTTTTTCTTCAGGCACTGTTCACTTTGCTCTAACCTGATTCCAGATAGCCGTGTGGAACTGAGCCTTGCAATACAAATAGACGACTCGGCCTATAGATTCCGGAGGTCTCAGTTTTCGCTTCCCGTCAACCACCTACCCTTACTATTTTGTCGTTCTGCCTACTTCCTTAGTCAAATTCAGGAGTAGTTCCTTATCCGGTCGATTTCCTTTTCATCATTTACGTTTCATTCTGCGTCGTTATAAACTGTCATATGTGTTCTTAGATTGCTTAATTTATGGCGGTGAAGGACAAATGGTACGGATGTTTACTCGAACGAAATAGTACCCCGCTGAACAATACATTTCCTCTTATTCAGCGGATATTTCATTGCACCTTGTAGGTACTTCTAAGGTTGGATCTTGAGTTTGGAACTTCTGAAGCATTTCCGCAGGTCTCTATGGCTTGTCCGGCTGCAGACATTACTGCAGTCACTTCATCTCTTCATCCTAGGGGCAATAGCCACCGTAGATACACAGGATTAGAATGCACGAGACGCTCTCCTTCGGTGAATCATCTAAACATCCCTATCCGACCCTTGTATTACCACCCTCGTTCTCCTGTAGCAGGCATTGGGCCAGTGTGTGCCAGCAATTAAAGTGTTGAGTTAGACAAATAACGAGTCTCAATTGCGTAATCATTCTGATATTTGCAGTGGTACTTTACGTACACAAATCCCAAAATCAACATGTATTAATTAATTGTGGTAGATTTCAGGATTGTCAGCTATTGATTTTCCAACAGAGTAATTGCTCTGTACTTCTTTTTTTGGCTTCGTTATGTTTTATCTTGCTGGCTACTAGTCAGAAACGTTTGCTTACATACACTTTACTAAACAATTGATGACGGAGTAACAATTCTTAACAAAATCCTTGAACCTTCCACAAGTGTTAAGAAGTTTTAGCACTCTATCAGAATCATAGATTGTATTTTATAGTTTAATAGCATCAGAATTAAGTGATATCAGTACGGAAAAGGCAAAACACTACTAACTATGAATTCTTCACATTGCACATAACATGCTTAGTGTTGGTAGCTTTTGTAGCATATTGCCACAGATATTTTCTGAAAATATTTTATTACGCTTAATTATTGCGAACTGTAATTTCTATCAAAATATCATTATACCAGGATCACTTCTAGTACGGTCTTTACAGTTAATAACTCACCATTACGAAGTTTACAAGTATAAAAAGGCTGGTTTAATCAAAGGATAATGCAAACGATAGAGAAGCACTGCCTTTACGGAAGAAATTATGTATACAGCTTATTCCTCAAACATGCGATGCAAATCTTATGAAGGTTGTTATGTAACATTAGTAGTAGTCCGGTGAGAAGGATTACTTGAGATATCTTGACTGACTGTTAAAATATAGGAGAACATGAGAATGTCTTGTTATTCTTATCCGGAAATAAATAATTGTTTGCAGAAGTTTCAGGACTATCTCAAATTAGATTCTTATTGGTTGTTATTTTAGTGCCTGGGATTCCTTGAGAGATATCCCTTGCTTTCCAACACATTTTATGGTTTATAGGACGATTATATCTCCTGTGTTACAGATTCTACACTTGGTAATCCTTTCTCCATCTCCATTACAGACGTTTCTTAAACTTCCATTGGCCAGTTGTTACACTCAATCAATTCGTCTTCCTGTCCACTTTCAGAATCTCAATATATCTGTTTGGACATAGTACGGGTATTATCATTTCTTAATATCCGCTAGTATAATGATAGTTCTATGTCTAATATAGGGTATTCATTTAACAGTCTACATGCTTCCTATGAATCCAGTTTAGCTGTGGGAAACTTACGGCCCTCTTAATAATAATCAAGAAATGCTCAGGCCATACAAAGAACCCTAGTTCACTTATGTTTTCTTTGCTGCTGTATTTATGGACCTGGGAACCTCTACCAAGTAATTGTGTTAGCTCCCTATCCCACTCAAGTGCTTTTTGCCTATCCTTTACAGTATTTGACTTTGTTACTGCTATCTTCAGGCTACCACTGAATCTTGTGAACTTCATAGTTGTTCCTGTTATCACCTACACAGATTCTCATCCATGCAACTTTTCCGGTCTTAGCAAAACGTTACATGCTATCGTTAATATTTGTCCTAACGCTGAACCATAAAATTTCCACATAGGTATTGATATTATTCTTTCTGTTGCTTTTAATAGAGCTCGTTGCTGCAACAAATGAGTCCTTTATTCTCCCGTAGAATGTTAGGGTGACCCTAATGTTGTCCTATAGTAATTGTACTATTATTGTTAAACTTAAAGCAATACAAATATATCATTTTACATTTCTTTTTATTATAAATTATAAGTTGTGAAGAAATATCTACATCAAGACTAGATAACTTAAATTGAAACCTCTTTACGATATTTAATTTGAACACATATTTGCGAGGATAAAATTCACTATAAATCTAGTTAATGTGCATTTTTTGTTAACTGTGAATTTTTTATATTCTTATAAAGGAAGTATTTTAATCCTGTTATTTTCCCTCCTTCAAATTTTTAACCAAAATATTTATATAAGAACAACTTCTTTTGCAGTAACCCGAAGCCTTTCATCCATTACGCATTGATAAAATACACTGACTTTCTTAATTTCTGAATTTTAGTGTGTTCATTATTTATTTTGGCCATCTGAACAATTTTGCACTAGCACGTTCTTACCTATTTACCCTTCCTGACAACAAGACATTTTAGGGCACCTAAGCACGTTCGATACATACTATTTTTACATTTGTAGCAGTTCTTTAAAGCTAAAACCCCTCAAATATAATTAATATTTTTATGTTTGTTATTCTAAAGTTATATTGAAAATTATTTATAGAATTAGTTAAGTGATTGCAAAAGTGTTAACGAGATTAGAGAACAAATAAAAATAAAAAGTGCACTATAAAGAAAAAATGTAAAAGCGCCGTAGCAAAGGAAAACTAATTAACGAACTGATGAGGAGCAAGAAGATAAGGTCATCAACGTAATTTTGACTGATATTTCAATTGTTAAGATAGAAATAGTTTTATAATTACGTTGGAAAGTAGACCGTAATTTAAAGATAAAAGAGAACAAAGTAAAATCACTTGTATTCAAACATTGGAAAGACTTCAATATATTATATATGAGTATTGAATCTATTTCGTCAGAATTCTGCCCGAGACTAAAAACCCGAGATAAGAGCTTCTCAGGAAGCTTCTCAGGTAACGACTGGGACTTTGAGATTCCCGAGGATCAAGAATTTCCTACGAAATATTGCAAGCAATAGATTCGACTTCACATACTAACTTTTTGGAAAGATTAATACTCAACTATTCAGTATGAACAATTGCTAATGAATTGCTTAAATAAATCTGAAAAGAATTTTGAGTAATAACCTCTTAATCACGTAAGCTTTTGTTTGTTTATTAGCATAGGTCATAAATTTCTTCTCCTACTGTAAATATTAAAGCTGTAAAGGAACAACATCTCTCTTAAGTTTCTACTGTTTTAGTTCATTTGGTATATATTTGAGGAGAAAACTCAATTTCCAATTAACGAGGTATTCTTTTGTTATGGGATAGAGTAAGAATGAAATAATCTGCAGCATGTACACCGTCTGTCAGTTCGGATAGCGCAGGATGCACGTACCCTTGCATTGGCATTTGGTTTGTGGCATTTCAGCTCGGTTAAATTCAGCCATGTGTGCAACCTAACCTGCTACATTGCACTTACCATATGTTCATATTGCACTCGCTATGGATGCTTTATGGAACCTAATAACTATCATTCATACCCATACATGAATGCCACAGGTATTCAGCTTTGAGCATTACAGCTTTCGCTGTAATCGAGACACTAAATGGTGACAGCGTAATTGTCGCTGCTAGGAATATTCCCCTTTAGATTTCGTTTTCTGTTTCCATTATGTAAATGCTAAAGGTGAGGTAAATACCAACGCAGGGACCTGCACATCATTCTCCGGGATGTGAGGAGAGAACATAAGTGCGATAGATTCGAATGACAGTATGTGATCGGGTCCCTAACTCTTCCAGTTAAGACGCATACGACGCCGCTAAAACCCACCTATATACGAGTTCGGGTTATGTGCGATACAAGGGGTGGAGAACACACTATAATGTGAGAAAGCGAATAAAAAGTAACTCTCTACGGTTACCCGCATCACTCCACTTACCTAAAGGTTCTACTTATCTCTATTACCATTTTGTATCGATCGTAGCCAGAATTCGTATGTAAGCTTCTAACCTCAGGTTTCCACCGAAGGGATGCTTGACAATAAATTGGAAGGCGGTTTCTGACAAAGCAATCCCAGCCGACAACACGAAGATATCCTACACCTCCATCCTCCAGCCGCAACTTGGTGTCTTCTGATATCCCGCATGGCTTAATGGCATCCAAAGTGGCACCAGCGAAACAGGCAACAAAAGCTGAGCTCTGTAGAAATCCTGCTTAGAGGTAATTGGTCTTTAAACTGTCAACCACCGATCAAACTGGTGTACTATTATCCACTCCCAACAGGGTGCAGCGGTACCTGTATCCTGACACACAGGCACCGAGGAGCAATATGCTTTGTTTTTGTGTCTTCTAACCAGTACAAATAAAGTGACCCTGAAGTATGCACATTAAAAATAATACTGCGGTAAAAATCTATTGAAGGGGGGCACGCAGCAACAACATTCAAGCTGAATTCCAACCTGCCAGGAGTCTCGGACAGACGGAACCGCAACACGATGAACGCCGTCCGCTAGTCCTACTGTCCAAAAGAAATGAAAATATTATAAACAGTGGACAAAATAAATGAGAGACACAAATTCGCTATACCAACAATAAGGGGGTTTTGGTAAGGACTTAAACTTGCTTCTTCGGCTAGCAGCCGACAGGTCCTCTCACCAGGGAGGAATCCTTTGAATGCAGTGAATTTTTTCCAACCAGTCTTCACAAGGTAATAGAAATAAAACGGAAGAACATTACAAAAAGTAAGGATTGGTGGTAGTACAGAGCATTATAGCACCCATCGAATATTCGTCTACTGATTTGGAAAATAAACAAAAAAATCGATGTCAATTGACTAGACGAATGCTAAGTGAACCTGAAAAACGAACTCGCGAAATTCTTCCCGAGAGAAAGTTTGCACAAACAGAGAAATTAATTTAAATACAAAAGTTTTAAGTTCATGAAGTAGGCTTATTTTCTCCTTTATATCGAAAGAAAATGAATAAAACTGAAATATGTAATAATGTAACTATCATCATCATCATCATCCTTAATCATCATCATTATTGTAATTGTAAATCCACATGTTTCTATACCATAAAGAAGTATTGCGCGGGTTTCAAATACAAATTCTATGTCAGTGTATTAATGAACTAGGCGCTTCAATGCTTATAGAACACAAAAAGAATGTTTCTCAAATACGTATCCACATTGGTGAGTCTTTGTGTGTCTTTGTATACTAACTATGAAATAAACTGTCGTATAAGCAGTATATATCATGATTCACTCAATCGCTTTTTAAATATACAAGGAATATCCTTGGAGGAAAGTTTCTACACTTGAAGTTTCCCATTATGTGGAAGAACTTTCTTGTTTTCTCAAATGTTGATATTAATTACAATGAGTTAGAAACTTAGTTTTTACAAACATATATACTATAATACAATTGGTTGTTTCCGGGCTGTTTTGCCGTGGTCTGTTGGAGTAAGAACCAAACGTTTCGTCCACAACTACGGTAGACATCATCAGTGGCGTGGTCGAAGCTTTCTTGCAGAGAGTTTGTAGAGTTTGCCCTCTGCAAGAAAGCTTCGACCACGCCACTGATGATGTCTTCCGTAGTTGTGGACGAAACGTTTGGTTCTTACCCAAACATGTAAAATTGCAACTTCTGGGAAGATGAAAAGAACTAAAACAACAGGTTTTTCAGCAAACTCACCAAAAGTTACAACATTCTTGCACCATAACCCTGTACTTTTCTGCACCAGTTTGGATAACAATGATAGCTCTACAACTACAAAACTCTTATGAGCTCCGCTGTTATCTACGCAAAAGCTATTGTCACCATCTGGTTGAATGTGAGACATTTTTTCTAGAAGCTGAAATTTTACTGCAACTAGGAAGATTAGATATACTTTCAATGTCACTGTTTTTTATGTTTTTACGACAAAACACTGCCTTTCTCCAACCAAAACGATTTAATCTACCCATATTTATAGCAAAGCTTCAAATCACCTTGTATAATTAACACGGAAGTCGATAATTTGAACTGTAAACAAAACTGCAACTATAATCCACATGTACTTCAAATGTAAACAATTCGCCATATTGTGAGAGCCTTCTGAAAGTACACATGCAGCCACATCTGCAGCAGAGATACCAACAACTATAATAAAATTTACCGCATAGCTCTGTTGCCATAAATCACAAAGTTATAACAATTTTAATTTCTATTATTATGTACGTACTTAAAAGGGGGCGTGGACATGGTGATGCCATATTTAAATCACCATTTAAAGGGCTTAAATATTAAGAATACCTATAATGCAATATATCGTTGAATTCATCAAATCTTGCATATTTTTATTATATATAAAACCAAAATTCGATTTTTTGAAGCATTCACACGTCCGACTGTCCTTAGGATTATAAAGAACATAAAAAGTGCTTGCGCTCCCAGCCCCAATCAAACATTCGTTGCTTGCTCATTTTGCACGGAGAATCCACCACTGCAGTGAGGCCACGCGACTGTAACCGGTTCAGTTGGTTCAGTCTAGTGTAGTGGGGACACCTATTCTGCCTTTCCTACCACCTCTGATATACATAGTTACAAGTCATGATCTTTTTTACACTAAGAGTTCGTTCGCGGCCGAAAAAGGTTTCTATTATGCGACCATTTTCTATTAAACCATGCCACCTTTTTAATCACGTGATTTATTAGTTATTGGTTTCACATCTATCTCTCTGTATGAGATTCATTGGATCTTACATAAGTAAAAGCTCAACTTTTATATTGCCATTCATTATCTTGCTCTTGCACCTTGAACGTCAGAGGTTCTATCCCAGTGATCATGGAATGCATCCTCTACTGCAAGTTTTCAGGTTCTTCCCTCATATAAACAAACCTTTGGTTCAGGATTACACTTAATGGGACTCCACGTAACTATACTATAACGTTAAGCCATATCGGACAGTGAATTGAATGTGAAAAGATGCTCAAATGGGCCCAGGGTCCATGGGGCTTAGAGTTACCCGACATTCGTCCTTTAGAATAAAGGAAAACCACAGAAAAATCCTTATACCGGTAACTCGTCCTGACCGAGATTCGAACTCGGGAGCTCTTGAACGTGAGGCAGACATGCTGCCATGTACGCTACCGAGGCGGGCTCGTAACTATTGTATTTCGTTTCCTGTTTATTAATTACCTTTGTTTTCTTAGCTGTCTATAATTCAGCTTTTCCCTGCCTAACCGCTCAATTTTATTTTAATTTTAATAATTCCTACTTCATTTTCATTTATTACATTCGTCGCCTTTATTCCTTCATCCTATTTCTTTACTTGTACTGGCGGATCATATTACTTTAATTAGTATCATTGGCAACATCGTGAAGCGATGATTCGCATTCATATTTGAACCACAACGTTATCCGCAAAAGTGCTGAAATCATTTCTTTGTGATTGATAGAATAATATAGATAACATTTATAGCTGCTAGGTAGGCTAAGAGCTCTGTCAGCATAGAACCAACCATCTCTTGCGGTAATCCGCTCGAGACGGAGAAACCAATCTGTCTGGATTAGGGAAGTTTATCGTAGCACAAGGGTGTTTTCGACATTTTCCGTGCTGAGGAAGCGACATACCGCTCTAACCGCAGCTCGTGTAGCATTTGTTTTGTGTGTCTGAACATACTCATACTGTCAGCGCGCCTAAGGGAATTTCTGGTCTCCTGATTACTCCTTCAATGTTTGTGACTTCTAACTACAGACAAAAGCTCATCTTGCACGCGGATATAAATCATGGTAGTGAAACATCAAGGTGTATCGACATTTTAAGATTTTATGTTAACTTTTTAGTTGTCTATTTTCCTAACTAAGGCAATGGAAAGAACTTCATTGTACTCCAAAAGTCAATGTCACGATTTTAACTGAAATGCATTAGGTGCCGAGAATTTATATGTTCCTTTTTCCTCGCTTCACAGCTTAGAACAGCGGTTCTCAACCCTTTTCAGTTACGTAGAGCATACTTAACGCCAGATATTAGACACACAATAATCAAATGTGATGAGCAATTTGGGTGAAATGTTGGTAAAAAGGAAAAATCAAGCTTTCTCTGCATATATGACTGTCCTACTGCTGAATTACATATGTATTATATTGCAGTATCCATTCCAGACCAATGATTCGTTTTGTTATATATAAAAAATTATTTTTATTGAATTATGCAAGTCGGTTTTATGTTTACTTCAAATAGCTTTCTCTGAGAATGAGGTGATATAAATGAGCGACATTTTTAGGAACTAATGAAGATAAACAAATGAAATATTTTCATATGGATATCTAAGGTTTTTCTTAACCTGCTTTACAATAAATATATTGGTTATATTTTCAATTCTCATATTTGTACTTGTTAAAGAATCTTTATAATAAAGGAATAAATTCAGTCTTGCTTAAGAAATAAAATATAGCATACAAATGTATAACTTAACATAGAATATATTCATCCACAAAAATTTGGCAAAAACTTAATCTGAAATTTTAAACAGTTTGTGAGGTGATAGGTCTTTGCGTTAGAACATTTAATATTGGTGGAATAAGATTTTTAGTTTGATACTGTTTATAATAAAAATTCATGGCTTTATTTTAAACATAACAGTTATAAAGCAGTTGTTAAATAGTTTTACAGTACTTCATATATAATAATGCAGTAACGTTAAAAAGCAACAGAACTGTAAATATATTTTATATATTTAGCTACATACAACGTTTGTATACATGTACATTAAATGTTTGTTTATAATAAAACATCTAATGGCTTTCGTCGTAAGTAATGCAGAGGATTATTTGCTGATTCTTTTATATTTGTATCTTAATTTCTTTGAGATCATCTGTTCCCAAAACTGCAAAACAGCCTTTGAACTTCTAAATGACCGATTTATAACATTAAGAAAGCGCTGGATTTCAGTCTAAACACAGCTTCCGTTGATCTGATAAATAGTTGTGGCAGCGTCGGTAGAAAGCTCTTCCGAAAAACGTCGTCCATGCGCAGGTTCTTCTAACTTTGGATGTAACTTGTAATGTTCTGGACTCACTCTGAAATGTAGGATGCTTGAGGTAATCGAGAAGGTGTCAGTGCTTCTTGACCTTTCGAATACCTTATCTGTAGAAGTCTGCAGAATTCCCTTTAAACCACTGTTCCACCCCATTAATGACGTCATTTGTGTAGTCAAATCGGCGATCATGCAATGGATTCTTCATTTCCGGGAACAAGAAAAAGTAACTTGTTGCAAGATCGGGCGAATAAGGCGGATGCTGTAAGGTTTCAAAGCCACATTTCCTTGTTTTGTCAACTGCAACTTGAGATGAATGAACTGGTGCATTTTCAGCCAGACAAGAACACCTGTGGACAACATACCACGTCGTTTCTTAATCAGAGTTGCTCCTAACTAGTCCAGAAGTTTGCAGTAGTAGTATTGCAGTGATGGTTGACCCTTGCCAAGACAATCTGTAAGGATGACTCCACGAGAGTCCCAGAAAATTGAAAGCATATCCTTCCTTGCTGACTTTTCACCTTTGCCCTTTTGGGAGGGGACAATGGGCATGTTTCCATTCCATGCTCATGTTTTCTGTCTCTGGATCACACCGATTCATCCATGTTTACCAGACGATCAAAAAAATCAACGTCATCCTTTTCCAACAGCCTCAACATGTCTTTATAGATGACACAGTGTTTGCTTTTGGAAAGGGGTTAGCAAGCGTGGAGCCCACCGTGCAGACACCCCAGACTTGTACAGTTCGTCATGAATAATTTTCCACACACTACCATAACTAAGGCGTGTCTCAATCATGATCGTTTGGATGGTTGCCCGTCTTTCTTCCAGCATTAAACACTCTACTTTCTTCACTGTGACAGCATCGTCAGTCATGGCTCATGCCAGCTCTTGGCTCATCTGTCAGCGACATGTGACCAGTTTGAAAATTCCTCTTCCACCTCACAATAGAGTCATACGATGGACAATAATTTCAATAAAGAGCGGTCATCTCATAATGGATTTCCTGGGCAGTTTTGCCTCTCAATCGCAGGAGCTTGATCACACTACGAGCCTCAATTATCTCCCTCTTACACCTCGTTATTTCTGGCACTCGCTGTAAACAAACAAAAGGACTCAAACCGCTGAAACAAGCAACATTATGTCCCTAAGATCAATGATGACACAATTTTCATCACTCTAGCAAAAAAACTACCGGGTGATAATAAAAACTTCCCGACACCCCCTCGTATTTCCCACTCATTTCCACAAAGTCTTATAAGTTATAAGATTCGCGATGTGTGGTCGAGCATCGTCATGGAGAACGAGGGGCCAGCCTCCAGCTAATTCAAAGCTGCAAATTATGTTAAACATCAAACTTGATAAGTAGGTTTTAGTACTTCCCAAAGATCTGGCTTTTTAAGGAAATCCTCCTACTCCAAACTAATCTTGCAATATGTATTTAAGATATTTTACGTAACAAATAATCTGGATATTTTGCGAGTTCTATAAGCTTGCATGTTTCTCTTCATCCGGAATGATGTCCAAAATTTGTATATAACTGATTTACTTCCAGAGGTAAATGAAGACTTGCTGCCGTAAATAATAGATCGTTTTAAACATGTATTTAAAGAACTCAGAATTTCTGTGGTATGCATTATAAAGCGTTTGAAATTGTATATACCTTTATTGTCTTTAAAATATCGTTTCCAATCAGTTGTTTCTAGTGATATTATGAAGGTAGTATGTAATTCTAAGATCGCTTTGAAAAATTTGACTACAAATTCAATATATTTTATCGTTGCGCTTGCAATGAAATATGCAATGCATATTCTTTTTCAAGTATATAGAATGGAAGATTTTCAAGTGACTGTTTCATACAAGCTACACGGAATAAACAGTAATGGCTGAAAGACAGACACGTGAGCTGAAACATTATATTTTTGACATTAACATTAAGAGCATACTGCTTTGGAAACAATAATAGAAACATCATTGTTCAGATATAATTCTTTATATAGGTCCACCTGTATTCAGAGAGGAAAACTACTAGACAAATATTACAGTTTAAATATTCTTTTATTTATTTAAGCATTCTTATATTTACTTTCACCCACGTGGAATGTTTGATCATGCTTTCAAAAGGTTGATTATCAGAACATTCTTGACAACATGTTTAGGTGGAAATTTGAATGATATTATGAAAAACGGCGCGCTTTCTATATAAATATTAGTGACCTTGCCCTCTTCTCCGTCTCTCTGCAGGTCCTACCATCTCGTTTCATCCCTTCTTCCAGGGTGTGCAGTGTCGATGATAGACACAAAAGCTCTTCCCTAGTTGCAAGCCCTATCTACCATACCTGAATCTTGCCATAGCGTCATGAAGTAATCGTATACTCAAAAGAAGGAATTCCAATGCAGATGTCCAGTTCATTCCAAAATTTGGTATCTCGACACTAAAGTACATAAATGTTTAAACACGTTCAAGATTTCCTCGGGAAACGAGCCAGGTGAAAAGCCGATTAGAAATCGACGTTTTGGGAGCGTACATGCTCCCATCATCAGGATATATTTAATAAATGTTATAACCACAAACATTTATGATTATAACATCTGGCTTGTTTCCCGAGAAGATGTTGAACATAATCAACGCCAGGAAAGCTTCTGGTCTTATGTTATATTTAAGCACACCACTAAGTAATAATTGGATTGGGACGAATGCAGCTGAAGCTCGACTCCCAGGTCCAACTACAAATAAATTTGTTTAAATATTTTAGTGTCACACAGCAAGTTTTGCAATGATGCAAGTAAATTCACTCTTATATGTCACTTTGACCCCAAATTTTCAAAATACAAAAAATACATGGATATGCACAAGTTATTCGATTACTTTCAGGAGACAGAGTTACGCAAATAACTAGTTCTGTGGATAAACAGCCATTCATTGACAACTTCTCAGAACATGACCATAGGGCAACAACGGGAGGGTATTCTGGTCAGAATTACGCTTCCCCCGAACGCTTATATGCCGTTTGCGAGAGACTAGACGCTGTTTATCGTGCAACTGGTTCCCCAAATGCCCCCAAGGACTTCACGAGCTTCAGCGTAACCCTAAGTTAACCTCTCAGCAGATTTCTAGCAGGCCCAAAGTCTGCAGGTATCAGAGAACTGGACTATGATCGCCTGACACTTAGGGAGAAACGCTTCTATGTTGTTACAGTATAAACGTACAACATACGCCACTGACACGTACTATTTATCAAATACAAGCTCCTCCTAAAGTCATTTAAAACTTGAAATCAACATAAACATTATAATATTTGAGATAGGATAAAACTAAAAGTTTTTACAATAAGTTTTTATACCTTTGATGCGGCTGATAATGCACCCTATATATTCTCTGATTTAAGAGGAAACGTGCATTTATAAATTAAATATATTCTAATTATATAATTTATTATTATTATTATTATTATTATTATTATTATTATTATTATTATTATTATTATTATTATTATTATTATTATTATTATTATTATTATTATTATTATTATTATTATTATTATTATTATTATTATTATTATTATTATTATTATTATTATTATTATTATTATTATTATTATTATTATTATTATTATTATTATTATTATTATTATTATTATTATTATTATTATTATTATTATTATTATTATTATTATTATTATTATTATTATTATTATTATTATTATTATTATTATTATTATTATTATTATTATTATTATTATTATTATTATTATTATTATTATTATTATTATTATTATTATTATTATTATTATTATTATTATTATTATTATTATTAATTGTTTTCATACAGAAGGCCATTAGAATAGTAAGCTCAGGGGGAAAGGTTAACAACATTTTAATTAACAGCAAAAAGATTTAATTAAAATGAAGCAACATGGTCTTTTGAGTAAACATAAATGTTTATTTTACAATTATTTCAAATGAGGATTCCTTAGAGAGAAAGTACGGACAAAATTGATTCCAAGCTTTGTTATGCTAATTTACTTTAATTTTCTAATAATGCGAATATCACATTTCAATACAATTAGTGTACATATTGCTTAACTTGCATAATTGAAGACATCTAAATCTTAATGCCTTGTTATCCTTTTGGCGATAATATAAATGTTATCCTCACCACTGCTTGTAAACTTTTGGCAGTCTTTCAGAATCTACAATAATCAAAGTATTTTAATTTTCACTATTACATCCACAGAAAAAGGAAATTAGAAAACATTCTTCATATCTCTCAGGAGTTCAAATTTGTTGTGGTACTGTAAGTGGCGTAGTTCTGCATTCTAAATTAATATTATGTATTACTATCTAGTACTTATTTAACCATTTTTAAAGCAGGTATTGTATTGCAAACAAAAATCCGATATGAGGATGTCAATGAAAATTTTTTTCGAGTGCTCCTTCATAAAAGTTTTTAGAAAAATGTCTTATGTGTGTATAAACATAAAATGAAACGTTCTTTTAAATAGCAAACCTCGTACTTAGGTGCAGTATATTCCAAGGATATACCACGAATCAGAAAATTCTCCCACCTCAGGCTGCATTTTCAGATATTCTAGTTTCTCTAAAATGATGCTACAATTTGGTTACATTATATTATTTTAAACATATTTTTATGAAAATCGAAATATACATCTTAAGAAGGAATGATGTCTCTTCATTCTGGATGGCTGTAGCATATTTGGCGAACCGTAAGAGATAGGCTAATTGTTGAAATTTCACATTCAACTTTAAAAAGCTTTCTCAACTGGATTTATTTTTCCCCCTACCATTTTATTTAGGTCTTGCACATGCAAAACAAAAGGAAGTTCACAGCCATGAGATAGTGACTAGCCTCTAAATTATAGTACAGCTATTCCTTACACCTACTGTGTCCTCTTTGCACCAATAAGAAGGTTAGCAATAGGTTTCTTAAAGTTTTATCTATATTACCATGAAGTATATAGAACAGTAAGCCTCTGTATCAATAGTTTGATTAAGGCAGAGAAAGTCATTTGGGAGATTTCTTTAGCAATTTTCTTGCAGGATAACACGCTCTATAAATTGGGATTCATTCTTTCATGTCAGAGGTCACATTGGTAACAGGCTAAATTAAATATACGGATGCGGAACGTTCCCTTCACATGCGAGGGCAATTATATGCTAGTTTTGGCATGAACTAGGCTAAAACAACAGTAAAGTTTAAATGTTTACAAACACGAAGGGTAATTCAGATTGTAATGGTTAATACAGGAGTGAAAGAGAAAACCTCCTGCATTTAATTTTCCAAAAACTTTCAATTTTAACTTATGAGCGTGAGTTGCGTGACATGAGTAGGTATTGTCACGACAACAGGCATAAAAGTTTCGGCACAAATAAGAAAATAGTCGGCGGATAAAGTTTCTGATAACGAGCTTGCATAAGCAGATAAACATAGCGCTTGAGATAAACGTGTTACCAAAACAAACAGAGATAGATGGAAATTTCTGGTAATATCTTGATTATTTGGTTTCTTTATTCTTCCTGAAATATCTCGAATCTAGAATGAGGTATTTAAGCAAGTGACGGCTCGCAAAGAGAGTTGTAGTTGTGTAACAAGTGCTTTTCTAACGAGAGCTAATGTCATCAGCTGTCACAGTTTGTTATTGTAATCGACCTTGGAAGATTGTGTTATTATGTGATTGTGTTATTATGTTGTTACGTGAGAATTGAATAGTGTATCTTTACGGAAATAAAGGAGATTTTTAATTTCTGCAACTCGGCCTTTTAATTCTACGAACCCAAAAATTCACAGTATTAATCCAATCCTGTTTAATGTTCTACCTGCAAGCTTCAGCTTGACCACTGGATCATAGTTACTATATACATATTATAGTCAACGTATGCGCATGAGGAAATATATTCCAACGTTAGGGGAATGAAGTGTGGCGTAAATTGTACTAATTAGCAATTTGAAAGTGAAAATACGTTTTAAATAGTTTATATGATAATGAAATTTGCAAAATTGAATATTAAATAACGAAGAGAAAGTTCAAAGTGTGAATTAAAAATTAATACAAAAGAAGTTGCGGTAAAAATTACATAAGACAGAACACTTGAACCAAAATTAAAATGTTACTTCTGAAAATTAATATTGTAAGTTAAAGTGCATCTTTGGAAAATAAAAATAAGTAATTATTACAAATAATTAACTATTTTTTAAATTTGAAACAAGACTGTTTTAACAATGAAGTCCATAACTTTCGCGTACAGGAAAGATAACGACAGATTTATACATAATTGAGAATTAGTAAAATAAAAGAGAAAGGGAAAAAAACGCAATTTCTGCCTTAGCGACATTAATGTAATTTAGGGGAATATGTGATAAAAGAAGTATACTGAATATCTAAATGAGAATAGGTACCTAATTTAAGGAACTGAATAATAATATATTATTGTGACTTTGTGGGTTCGTAAAATTAAAAGTCAAGTTTGCAGAAATTAAAACTGCTCTATATTTCCTTAGAAAGACGCTTGCACAACTCTAATATTAGCAGAATGACGCAAATATTCAAGGGCGCTTGCCACGCCTACACACAATCAATTCACAAGTCCATAGGCAACTGGACAACAACCGCACTCCTCGCGGCTCCCTGCCGAACTGAACTGACTAGACAGACAGGCTGAGGAACAGCCCGAAGGGGGTCAAGTCATGTACCTGCTCTGGAAAGAGCTTAACCACGTAGTGAAGGGATATGGATGTTGCAGGATGTCGGGTGAAAATTATGTAGGTGGAAAGAAAGGAGGTAGCATCTTGCTCCTCAACGACTGAAGAATCGGGTGCTACGGCCATCGTGCACCGCTGGTGGATAAGAACTAGGAAAATGATGAGCAGAAATTTAAATATCCATAAAAGAATCTTGGGTGATTGTAATTTTGTTTAGGCAGGAATGGGGGCCTATGATTACCGGAAGTGTCCGCAAACCATGCGGGGTAGCCGGTATTGCTTTAAGCGACGCTCGCGGGTACATAGGCCCCAAGAGATCTGACTAGGGCGCTCCGATTTTGAGGTAAACATTCGTAAAATTTGGAGACCCGACGCCTAATTTCATGCTCCACATAACGGAGGGATGAAGCCTCCTGAAGTAATCTGACGGGGAACCTTCTGCATACAGAATAAATAATCCGAAGACATTTATTCTGAGCACGCTGTAGAAGTATTAGAATTTGTGACTGCGGCCATGCCCCAGACATCACACGCGTAGAGCATGACAGGGAGGACCAGAGCCATAAAGAGGCGCAACTTCAAGAAAACAGACATCACAGACCGCCACATAGATCTAGCGATGCCGAGGCACCGCATAACCGGGACGCCAGAGGTCCAGAGGTAGTCCTAGTCGGGCGGGGCTGTCCCCGTCCGGGTGTCATATGCCGCAGTACCTAGCCGCCTTGCGGCTTAACCTGCGAAATGAGCTAGTAGATCCATGTTCTGCTGGGGTGTTTGAAATTGTTGACTGTTTGAAATTTTTGAAGGGTTTGAAATGGGTTGCCCCTCTTTGTCGTGGGCAGCTGCACTTAATCGTTCTCCCTTTTTGGGAGACACGAATTAGTTTTTTGCTCCGTTTTGGGTACGGGTTGTGTAGCGCAGTCGCTTTTATAAGCAAACCATCGTTACTCGATAGTTCCCGAAGTTTCACGAAAGCTCACGAAGCAACACGAACTTTCGTGGTGGAGCGAGAACGTTCAGACTACCTCCGTCTCTTTCTCCCTCTGTTGCTCTCTCACTCTCTCTCGGTAAGTTTGGGCGCTAGTCGATCCACGGGTGTGACTTGGGCGCTCTCTGTCTCTTTCACTCCCCGCTTCTATGTCTCTCGGTATTCGTTGTATTGCAGTAGCAATACAATGTCTTGTGACATTATTTTAAGTAGGTGTTAAAATTTATCATAACGCTGAAGGATATTTTAATTATTCTGAAGCACTATGCTGCATTTTTGTTCTTATTTAGAATTATAAAGCAGTATTTTAATGGAAATGGGCAATTACCTCTTATCTATTAACTACTTATATTAAGTGTAACATGAGAAACGAGTGCTTCTTAGGGCGGATCCATTGTTCATGATCGTCATATTTTAATGTCCTTTCAGTCGTCCAGTAAATAATTTTGTCAATTACGAACTCTTACTTCATACATTGGATACTGCATAAATTGGATTGTAAATTCAGGATCTAAGCAACTGATTCCATTTCCCTGGAGGGAGAGAGAGGGCGGGAGAGGAATATTCTATCTTTGGGAAACAGCTATATTTCTTCATCAAACTTAAAAATACAACAAAAGCTTTAAATAAAATGTTTTGATAGTTTAATTGAATTATCTTTAATATACCGATGCTAAACATGTATCCAATTTGTTACACATACATCAAAACAAGAAAATAGTGATTTTTCTGTAATTGCTAGGGAACTCTGCAGGCCATATGTCTCCTGTGGTTGTTTCAATTCATCCGTTCCTCCTGAAGGTGTATAGGCCCTCTGTTAGCTAATTTACCCTTTCATACAAATTGGAATATATAGACTATCTGTAATGTTAAAGAGCACCGAGGCTGAAATAGAAGGCTTCAGCAGTGGAGTAGACTACCTGATTTATAGCGTCACCTTAGGTCTGTAGTCAGAGTGAATTTCGAGTAATTTGCGGTATATATCTCGACCAGAGTTAATCACAGTTGTAAGAATGAGCTTTCTTTATTTACTTTCTTTCTTATTAATAGTCAAAATATCAGCTCTAAACAGAATTTCCTTACAAAATGAAAAAAGTCACAAATAATAGCTTTAGTGCCAATCATAAATGACGTATTTCCATAAAACACTTTTATCAATCCGTAGAGACATTCTATGATAGAATATCCAACTCTGTTCTACCTATAGAAGCCTTTTGCTCTCGTCATTGTAAATTGAATTATTGTTTAATTCTGAAAACAAATATAAATTTTATTACACGACCGTAACGTCCTTAAAGGAACATAAAAACAGATTTATTAATTTCAACACTACATAATATGCAATATTGATCAGGCGGTTTCATTTAACTTTTGTATGACATGGTTATTAGTTTATATGAAAATTGGTTTAAAATTGCGCATTGGATTTGAGGTTTCCGGTTGTTTCATTCACAGCACTCTATGTGATACCACGAGGTGTATCGGTTATGGGGAATCGATAATAGATGCTAACAGAAACACTTGTTTCCAACGAGGTTAACAAAATAACCAAATATCGACGTTTCTTTAACCTGCTTTGTCACAGCCTTTCCGTTCGTGATGAATGTGATGGACTGCGGCATTCTCTGGTTTAGGAATTGCCTACATGAACGCCTTTCCTTCCCCTCATGTTTTCGATACTATCACTTACTGGCACGGCATTGCGAGATATATGCAAACAAGGCATTCGTACCTATGTGTATGAAATTAGTTACTGTTTCTAAACGTCTTGTATATTCGTCAAAGGTTTCACTTCGTGGTCGTATTTTACAGAAATTTTAATTTTACGAAATAACAAAAAAGGTTTCTTGACCCCAAATTAGAAATACTCGTATGTAGACTATACAAATAACATGGTAGGCACAGAGATACAAATATTTTGTTAAATGTTACCTTAATACAGTTATACATTTCAGTCTGATAGTGGTTATCTCCCTACATTAAACATTTTTTTTCTCAAAAACCAATCACATCATTTATTACTAAATGTTTTCTCCTCCGCGAAATGAAGAACGCCTGTCAATATTGACCATCCATCTTGATTTCACTTTTTGACACTTTAGTGTGTGACCTGCTGATTGTGGAGATATGAGGTTATTGGCCTTGGAGAAAGCATTCGAACTAAATTTCGATACAAAATTCGTCATTACGATTCTTCCCCACCCGGCGTTACGCCTATCCGGGAAACATTAATCGATAATGAAATGCATTTATTCGTTGCACTATCCTCAATTACGCATACAAATATAGCCGCACTAATAACCGTAATGCTCTATATAAGTTATAGATTATACCTCAGAAGACACACCGTACATTACAACCTACATACGGTATTATGATTATCACTCCTCAGGAGGAAGAGAAGAACAGGAGAAACCCCTCACTGCTGAAGCTGCCTAGAGAGGGCAAGAAATGACCCGTCAACTAAGCAGCCCTCCAGTGCCAGGGGCAGCAACTTTTCAACACTGTCCATGCGGCATTACCATACGTCTAGATATTTACAACTATGTGCCTACTTCTAAAAGGTGATAAGGAAATTCAGTGAAAGAGAAACGATGGAAAGCCGTTGTAGTTGGAAAACAAAACCGCGTGTGTTCCTAACAACAGGGGAAGCGCAACAAAACAATACATATGTGTTTTAATTAATCACATATGATATTGACATGATATGGTGCTGATTTATCACTCTGAGTGTTGTCAATCATTACTTGTAAACCCGGCCTCTGGGAGAGAAAGTTCTCTCTTAAGTTGAAATGAAGTTATAAACACTCATTTGAATGAAGGAATGGTTATCTCCCCTTCCATCCTTAAGCTGAAATTAATTTATACTGAATTGCTTTGTAATATATGCTACTAAGTGTTTAAAGATTCATGTGAATTCGTCAAAAATGCATACTGCTGTGTTCGAAACATTTGTAATCTCACAACGGCTTAGAAATAATTATAAAATAAAAATTAAAAATTGAGCTTGTCTTCCAAATGTGAACCTTACAGTATATGTTCAGCTTTAAAGAAAAACTCGAAATCAAATAAGCATTCCGGAAATGTTTATCTCTTTTGTGGATAAAATTGCACGTCATGGTCTGGGGTTAGACCACTCGGCTCTTACCAAGGCGGCCCATGATCGATTCCAGGCGACCGTAAAGTGAGATTTGTAGTGGATTACATGGAGCAGGGGCTGAGTTTCTCCGAGTTCTACGGTTTCCACCTTCAGCATTTCATTAATTACTCCATCATTCACCTTTCCTATCATTTATCTCACCCTAATACTATCATACATTTCTGTCACCGTCACACCGGACATCGGGCTGATCACCCATACTGGTTCTATATCAGATGCAAGTTTTGATTCCTCAGACCCGACCTATAGGGACAGATGATTCCTTAACACCGCTGTAAGTGGTGAACTAGGGATAAGTAAAGAACAAGAAGGATAAGAATAAGTGGATGAAATTTGTAAATATAGAAACTGTTTCCTTACTTTTTAAGACTTCTAGGTGTGGGTATTACGTGGTATTACGTTGGTAAGAACTGCGAGTTTAGTTACTATGGAATGAAAATTGAATATATAATTTAACACAGACATTTTTTAGAATGGTCAAGTTGTTTTTAGAAAGGTCAAAATAAGAGCTGTAATACCTAGTGATCAAACAAATGGGTTTGTTTTATGTAAGTTGGTAGTGGGTATAAAATAAAAAATTGCATTCTGCATGTACTGCTGACTTAAAAGCAAACCAGGAATTGGCCAATCTTATTTGTAAACATCTTTCAGTACCATACCAACAGTTTAAACCTAAGTTTACTGGGAGTTGAAAGAGCTATTTTTGAGAACTGTTTACTGAAATATTACATGTTTGGCTTTATATTATTTCCGCTGATAGGACCGCATGTTTCTCAAATGCTATCGATACATATTGAGTGGAGATAATGCGATATGATGGTTAACCGTTCGTAAGAAATTAAGCAATCCCTAAATCTAAGTAATAGGCAACATAGCATAAACATAGCAATATAGAAATAAAAAAGAAATAACGCCATGACAAGAGTCAAGAGAAAATATTAAACCTATACGAAACTTCAGTCAAAATGTACAAGTGCTATTCTAAACAACATACATAAAAATGAGTCTAATTTTGTAGCACATACTACTTTTGCTGCGTAACTATTTTCAACTAAGGTTTTTGACCATTGTAATAGTGAGGGACCCTTACCCTAAATATTTAAAGGTCTTCTGAAGGGACGCTATTGTACTAAGCTTGCACTAGTTACTGTCCCTATTGTGAGAAGGATTAGGATCATATTGTTCTCTTTGTTCCACAGATGGCAACAGCGGAAGTGAGAAGAGCGTAAACGGATCCACTTCCTCTTCCTCCAGACGCGGCGAAGGTGGAGAGCAGCGCCGCATGGTGGACATCACCAGAGATAAACCCATTAAGGTCACTGTAAGGGTCGTGGTACCAGTAAGGGATCATCCGAAGGTAAGCTACTGACTTATTTTTTCAGTTATGTGAAAGAATGTTTAGCACAAATTTGTAATATTGAGAGTTTGTGCATTTATTTTCAGCTAAAATTTACAAGGTTTATTTGAATGAAGACATTGATATTAAACTCATGTGGAAGGATAGCTATGATTATTTTTCCTTAAATGCGAAGGAAACTGTGTGTATTTAATAAATGTATGATATAAATTAAGAGAAAATTATCTTAAATCTATTAACATTTTATTATACATATGTGAACAACTATTCAGGTAATAATTATGTGTAAGTTTGGTAGTATGAATTATGTTGAGGATCAAATGAATCATGTAGTTTCAATTTTGATTCTCAAGAAAAACAGATGTTTTAAGCCAGAACAACGTCGGTATTTATTGGAGTTAGAAATTGCTGATTGGCAAAGAGAATGAAAGTGACAAAGTTGAAAATTATGATTTGAGACATCCTCCCTGATCCCGGGAGCAGGAAAGAAGAGATGTTCAGGTCCTACCTTTGTTATATTTGTTCACGGTATGACATTGATGTCCTTAATGTCCATTTTGAACCCTTCACACCAGATCTCATTCAGGGTGGACTTGTCATTAAATTTGTGTGGATCTTATTTTGTGCCCAAGCTGAAAACACAAAACTGGAAGAAACTCAGGCGCATGTGCGTCGTAATCTCCAAATCTGACATACGCAGGATATATTAATAATTAGTCCTTTACAGTTATATGGTAATACATAGTCCGTTTACACGTAACCCAATACTTTCTTTGTCTAAAACCCAAGAGTGAAGATTACGAAAACCAGTAACAATCTATAGTTAGAGCAGCAAATAGCAATACCGAGCGGGATGGCTTAGGCGGTTTCGTCTGTGGCCCGCATTCAGGAGGCTCGGCTTCGTCTCTCAGGCCTGACTTAGTGTTTTACGGGGGTTTTCCCGGGTCGCTAGGCGATGGTGGTTAGCTTAAATACATCCCCGAATTTCCCGTCCCTCCGTTTCATCTTCATCATCATTTCATATCATCTCTCTTCAGGTGGTATCTTTCAGGGTAGAAGTGTTGGCGGGAGCCCCGGCGGTGAATAGCGGAATGATATGCTCCGATTGAACCACTTCCTCCTGCTGTAGATCCATTGCCGGTCGCCGAACCGTCTGCTGGCACCGTCTCCGGACCACAGTAAAGGGGGATGGCCGTTGTCCTGGTCGGTCGGGACAGGTTTCCATCTAAGTGAAACGTAGGACCCTGCCATCTGCACCGTAGTGTCTCCTTGAGACGACCGCCCTGTGCCTCCTCTCACCTCATCCTTCCTCCCGGGAATGCCCCACTTGGTGACGCGAGGTGAGGTACACTAGACCAAGACTGGTCATAGTGCTGAATACCCTCCGAAGAAAAATGAACAAAAACTCCAATAATGAACGAACGATGTTTTGCTCAACTAGGGGAATCGGAAAGTAGTGAATTTGCACTTGAATAATGATCACTTATAATCCATTTAGTAATGCACGCTGACGCTGACGCTTTCTCTCATTGAGTTGGCTGAGTTGAAAGCAAATGAAAAACAGAACTATGCTACATTCATGTGACATTTCCTATTTGTTCTTCAAGAAATATCCCCAAAAATATATTTTATTACACATTTAATTTTAGCTACAATTGGAATCAAAGAATCCGATAACGTTAAACGATTGAAATTCCTTAAGAGCTAAAAGATATTATGTTCCCTTTATTAAACTAAATTTTAACATCACAGCTTTTCACAAACATCATACAGATCTACCTATAAACAGCAGTTTCAAGAAATGACTAATATCTAACTTAACCAACATACATTGCACTGAGGGTTCCAAAACGGATAACGACAATGGATGCGCTGTAATTATCCCTGATAGGAAGAATTATTATTCGATATTCTCCTGCTAACTTTCTGCCTTTTAGCAAGCTTTCACATGCATAATTCAATCCAGTGAGAATAAATTTCTTACAATTTCTGAATTATTAAATTCTCCAAAGCCTCAGAGATCGATCAAATGACCTTCAACTACTTCAAGATCTCCAAAGTCTTTATTTCATTGATCTAAATAAACAGAAAATTGTTACTTCACACTGCGGCATTAAGAGAAATGAAGAAGCAGACAAATCTACTAAAGAAACAAGTCAACTAACAGACTTATATGAAAAACAAACAGTACCTTATCAGGATATTAAAAAATACCTCTCCATAGTAATAAATACAAAATGGAAACATATCTGGAATCAATCACCTCCAGAAAGTTTACATATGGTAAGGAAAGGGGACACTAGCTTCTCTTCCCCTGTCTCCTCACTTAGCAGGAAGGGGCAGTTGATTATCTCACGTTTCTGCATTGGTCATACAATGTTAACCCACTCATACATACCTCCTTAGCAATGTGGAGTCTGTAACAACCGCCTCACATTAAACCATCTCCTCACAGAATGCAAGGAATACGCTTCACAACGACAGCTTCATCACATCACTGGAGACTTATCCACCATTCTGAACACTCCATCTAACTTCATACACGTACTGCTTTTCCTCAAATGTACAAACTTGTATACGAAAATCTAATTCTAAGGATAACAATTTAACATATACATAAGTTATTATGCAACAAATTGATTGTCTGAATACTGTTGTTCTACTGATTGTTTTTCAGGACTTTATCCTTATGATTTATAGTTATTGAATACCTTTGTCATATTGATTAGTCATTTATTGCTTTCATGTTTCTGTTTAAATAATTGTAACCAATTTACTGTAAACACTGTATTATACAAAATAGTCGCGATATGAACATAGTTGTTAAAGCGACTCTAAATAAATGAATTAAAACAATTAAATCCCAGTGCACGTCGATGTGCATTCTCGTTTTCGTTACCGGTTTTTTGTGTAACAAACTATTTGGTGCTATTTTGCTTTTCGTTTCCCGTTTGCGGTCCAGTTGTCGTTCTCGGGTACTGTAAACCACTTAATGTTTCCTTCTCGGTCTTGGCAGTGGAAGTATCTTTGCACCTGAATGGTTGGGATTGCTGGTGATGTGAACTCTGGAAGGGAAGTGAGAGTGAGTAGAACGGGAAGCCGGAGAGCAAAAGGATGTGAAGAGAAGTAACAATAGCAGATTTGCTTCCGCCTTCCTCTCCATGTTTCCGGTTGTACGAACTGGCACTTAAAGGTAGGAAACTGTATAATGGCTTGATATTATGCCCATAATCCAGTTTTTTCATATTTCCGGTGCCAGGAAAGCATTAAATATAAGTACTTTGCAATAGGATGTCAAAAATTGGCAAATTTTAAATTTATTTTTATCATCTATTAGGTATAAGCATTTCCAGGAAGGAGAAATTTAAAGAATAAATAAAATTAAGCAAACCTATGGAAATAAAGTGCTGTAGCTCAATAGATGTTTGTCTTTTCTGCCAAATATATTTATTACGGATTTTTAGGAATATTTTGCACTAATAGTAAACATTATTATATTAAAGTATATGAACTTTGATACTACCTTATCCACTGACCTTCAGAACAATTTATCAATGTTGCAAATTTTTCAGTCCAATATATTTACATCTTCTATTTCTTATAATGTTTAGTTTTATTATTAAATAGTTCAGTGATACCTAAATTAGGAGATTTTAAAAGCCTGAATATTAATGTATGGGACGATTTTAATTTTAATCTTCTGTGTACAATCAAAGGATGAATCAACCCAACTATAAAACCATGACATGAACTTCCGACTCAAGATAATCTCCGCATTGAAGATGTAGAATTGAAGTATGTCCTTTGAATTGAAGAATCTAATGAATCGTTATAGCTGGGTTTACTTAATTTCCTTAGCTTCAGTATATGTTCACGTCAACAAAATCACTTTTAAAATTTAAAAGAATCGTTAAACATTAATTGTTTTATGGTGTTTTGTCGTTAACTATGGAAACACCAACGAAGAACATCTTGAAAAAATGTGAAACTGGCATCAAAATTTTAACAATCATTGGAAGGGAAAACGATCTGTCATCCTGCATGCATACAGAAGAACCTTCTTGGAAAAAGATGAAATATGGTATTGGCTTAAACGCTTCCTAAATACTGTAATAGATGTAAAAAAGTGTATCAAAAGTTTTACGTGAAAGCATTGGAAAATTTAGTAGTGTAAAGTTATCCATAATTACTATTTAGTTCCAAGGTCCGCCAAATAATTTCTATATTCGAGGTTCATTTAAAAATCTTTCACGAAGTCATTGTTCTTTATCAATTTTGAAGCCGGTTTCATCTCGAATTAAAAGGGCATATGTGGTAAACTTATTGTGAAGAAGTAGCCTACCAAGCAGTCATTGAACTAGACGAGTATTAATACGGAAACAACAATAATAAAATGCAGACTCCTCAACGTGCTCTACAATGTCAAGTTTAACATGAATAGAATAAAAAAATTAAACACCTTAATATTTGATGCATAATCATGTCTTTGTCCATTCACTGCAGGAACATGTATTTCTTTTAATATGCTGAGAAGAAAGCCAGCGTACTCTCTATTAACAATTACATTTACCGATATTCTAGACTCAAAGGCTTACAGTAAGGTACACATTTTACTAAACAAAACAATGTGTTGCGGCGCCACACAAGGTCTTTCTGTTGAGGCCGAACGCCCTGCTTGAGAGGCAACTTGTCCAACACGCAAGTCATACGGCTCTGCTCAAGTACTTAGGCGCATAGAATTACAGGCTCAGATCTGCAGTGGGGACCTCAAACGACACACTTGAAAATGAGCACTACTAGTTATATGTAAAGGCCGGAGGCATGCAGTTTTTCATAGGTAAACAGCACATGGGTTGTACTGTTATCCCTCGTGAGTGTAAACAGCTGCAGGTAGGTATAGCCTGACCATGACAACCGCCTCACTGCGAGAGGAAACAAAACAGTCGCATTATACTACCACTAGACCTTGTGTCGGCATAAACCTGCAAGGCAAATGCTTCACTAGTTCGCGGAGTACTACATTACATTGCTTTCGATGCAGCACATTTGATGACCGTGCTCTACAACTGACGTCACTCATACTCTGTGTCCAGCTAACTTGTATCGCATGCGAGCGCGCATGACCGCAGCTTTCATTTATTTGTAACTATGAAGAATATTAGAAGCTTATGGATATCGAAATGTGAGATAATGCAAAAAAGCTATTAAAATAAACAGTGATTCCGTAAAACTCAAATATATAAAATACCAATTCGTGATCTAAAGAGGGATGATGATCATGATGATGGTGATGATGATGCTGCTGCTGGTGATGATAGCACAAAGGAATATAAGCATTATCAGATCCAGATAGAAGTGTAATATCAATAGGCCGAGCAAACCCTCTACTAACTGCACCATGGTGAAAGCATGTTTTGGAACTGTGCAGAGTGTAAAAGTACATTGCTCTTAGGTATGTTGGCCATGATAGCTCAATGGTAAAGTGCAGCCGGACGGAGACCGAGAGATCCATGATTCAAATTCCAGTTGTGTCACTGAATTTTTCAGTCAGACTCTACCTATCCAAATCTTAGCCTATACGCGGCTAGTGTGGAAAATTGATTAATTTACACTGCTCTTAATTATGACCATTTCTAGGTGTAATAGGTAATCCTTCGGAATACTTCATAACATGCCAAGATCGCGGATTTAAACCCGGTGAAGTTTGATAGACCTTTCCTGGCTTAACATGCCTTAGCAAGGCTTCGTTCAGAAGAGAGTTAAAGCCGGTAGTTCAATAGCCCAGAGTTAGTACACGTAAAAGATTCTCAAGCTCAGATAAAGCTTCTTAGCAAATTTAAGTGAAATTTCACGCCAAATATGTAATTTTAAGATGATGACAGTATCAGCTAAGCAGCAATCATAAATGAAGCCTAATTTCAATTTCTTCATAGGTGCTGTAAGTACGTATCTCGATAGAGAAACTTTGCAAGTCTTCATTTTCGTATATTAATATACTTAAATGATTTAAACTTTTAGAATATTGTGGCTTTTATGATTATTACCTTATTTATGGTTTATTTACTACTTCAAACCTTAGTTTGCTTAACGAATATTAGAAGGCTAATGTTATGCTTATTTATTCATTATTACATCTTTCTGCATATTACTTTTATAAATTGGGAGAAATGTATTCTTTGATCTCAGTGTTCTGAAGCTCCCTGCATTCTGTAAAGAAACCCAACAGCATGTTTTATCTATTTTACTGCATTGTAGCTTTTCCATGTTATATTAAATCCGATGTTTGATGTGTTTGTTAGTGTGCACATGGGATATAATTATTACTGCATGCATCCTTAGCGTTGTAAAGCTTAAAATAAACAGGCAAACTCTAAGTTCAAAAGAGGTACTTATTGGTACACTATCACTATTGTAAGCACTGATATATAGGCAATCGTATGTATATTAATTTACCTCTAAAAATACGTATCTTATAACAGTGCAGTATAAAAATGTTAAACATCAATTCATAACATGTTTATTTTACCAAATTTCGTATTTATCCTAATGGAATATAAATAGTAAGTATAAAGTCTAATTTACGCTATTTAATTGCAATGTAAAGACAACTACAATAAAGTTAAATGTCAAATAAAGATCTTTAAGGAAATGCAACACCCTACCATTAGTAAATCAATACAATTCAGAAGTAATCTACAGCTTCGAATGGAATTTCGAGAATTGTTTTGAAAAAAGCATTTCAAAAATACTTTCCTAAGATTTTATGGTAAAATAGGGAAATTAATATTCCCATACCAAGAAACAAGCATGTTCAAGAGTTAAAAGCGACTTTTCATGATAAAGCACCTGTTGTACTTTGCATGTTTGGAAAGGAATGCCGGTATTAAAAGATTCCTGAGGCACGTTTTCTATTCCTGGTGAGACTCATTGCCTTAGCTTGCGAAATAATAAATTTAATGCTAATGTTATGTTAATATTAATAAATATATAAATATAAATAATAAAGGATCTTTCAACAAGGATGTTATATTTTTGAACTTAAATAAAACACATTGTATAAATGGTAAACTTTCATTTTTTTATTTTGGAGCATAATTAATGTCATTACTTCTAGATGAGTGCATCAGTTAAGTGTCCACCGCGAGTTAGTTGGGTTGCGCGTATACAGTTGACCCAATGTTCAAGGGCAGAAGAATGTAAATTAAGTCCAACTTTACGAATAAGACGCGTAATGTTATTCATAAATTTATTTACTGTTTCTGGCTTGTCGCCAAAAACTCGAGATTTAACAAAACCCCACAAGAAGTAATCCAATGCAGTTAAAATCACATGATCTGGGGCCCAGTTAACTTCACCCCTCCGGATAATAGTGCAACCACTGAGCTTCTGCTTCAAAATGTTATTTGTTTAGAGAGCAGAATGACATATGGCACCATCTTGCAGAAACCAGATGTTTCTGAGATCCATAAAATCCAATTGAGGCCAGAAATAATCCCTTAAGAGCGAGGTATCACACAATGTACGGAAGGTTTGGCGAAAAGATGATCCCTTTTGATAATAAATTTTCGCAATTTCTACACGCTGCTGCGATATATAATGTTGCATGACAATTTTCCAGTAACAACTCTAACTACATGACAAATTGAGTGCTTTAACTCAATATAAACGGCAGCTATAACATGTTAAAGATTGGACACCCTGGTTGGAAGACCCTTTAGTTACAATTGGAGAAACTTAAGTAAAATTAATATAAAAAGAAACGTGAATGTACGCCCTTTACAAAGGAAAACACAATATGAAAATAGCCAATAAAGAAGATCATAAAATTTGCACTAAGCATGATACATATAAACCGATGAATTCAAATATAGTTTTTAGCTCATTTTCACTTACCTGCAAATTCACTTAATTTCTATTTGTTAATATTTCGCATAGATTTAATTCAAGATATGGCTGTTAGGACACACGTTTTTTATTTTTTATTTAACAACTTTCATGAATAAAGTAATCGTAAGTTCACTATTTTTTTGCATTATTTCTTGTAAGAAAAAATATAGTGCTTCCCAATGAAGTTTTCCAGTGAGGTTCTCACCAAACATGCACCGTAGCATATTATTGTTTTTATCATCAGTAGTTCTTTGATCAGTGCTATTAAACCGCTACTAGTGCTAAAAGTAATTTAAATTAGCTTGGAAGCATCTATTGACTATCCATCGGTAATCCTACATTCTCAATTAAATTTAAGCGAAATGGATAGAGTCAACATGAAAAATTCAATGCCATGGCCGGGATTTGAACCATGGATTTCCTGGTTTCCGTCCAGTCGCATCAAAAACCTTAGCCTATAAACGGCTAGTGTAGAGAAATGATTAATTTACATCAACTAACTAAAATAATAATGTTAAATGATGAAGCCTTTGACTCAAGTACTTACGATAGTAAGTCGCCACAAACGGTGTATCTCGGATGCGAGAGCCCCTAGTGGTCTACCGGGGAAATATATGAGTCAAATGGAGAATTTAATGTCAGGACGGCACGTTGGCCATGGTAGCTCAATGGGTTAGAGCGACCTGACGGAAACCAAGAGATCAGTGGTTCAAATCCCGGCCATGACATTGAATTTTTCATGTTGACTCTATCCATCAAAATTCTTAGCCTATAAACGGCTAGTATATAGATATGATTAATTTTCATCAATTAACTAAAATAAACATATCGTTTTATCAAACTAGGACCACAAAAGTCCTAATGCATCTTCGTTTCTCTATCCTAGTTATACTATACTTTTATATAACTAACTGAAACTAATTTTGTAACTGCTTTTGCTTGCAAGAGTTTTAACATTCCTGGTCCAAAGTTATACATTATTAGAAAGAAGTATCCACATTTGCAACAGCTTAAGGTTTATAAATTTAAAAATAATTTAGAAACATGAAGAACAAACAGTATTTATAACAAAGAGCTAGGTCTGCTACAATTAAGTCAATTAAGATTTAAGATTACCTATTATCGTTATTGAAAATTACATGAACTTTCCATTTCATAGCATGCCTAAAAGTTTCACTTATGTTGCCACTATTAATTTTGCTTAATTCAATGTAATTATATTGGAGGTTTTCTTTATTATTTTATAGTACACAAATTACTTTATAGTAATTAGGTTTCTTTGAGAAATTCGTCCCTGGACACAAGATTTTATCATTCAAAATTTATGCCAGAATTTTTGTACTTATGGTTTCAGCTGAAAATATTTGCAAGCAATAAAAGAAATCAAAACAGAATATAATGAAATCCCTGCGTAATGAAGCTCTGTGCTAAGGTAGCTGTAATATTAAGGTAAAATATTTTTGTGGCACGAAACTCAGAATTCAAGTCTCCTTCAACGAAAAATAATGATGCACGTTGTATAGCCATTTGTAAACGTCCAGCCAGAAGTTAAAAAGGAACGCCATTTTCTATGTGGGTTGCGTCACCTAGGGGCACGACAGCAAATCTCTTGTTACATTAACATCACCGTAAAAGCTTTCTCTTTTCTCTGTTATTACCGTTGAGAGCTTCCCCGTAGATAAACCGTCATATTAACTCCGGAGAATGAATGTCTCTTCCTCTGAGCAAATGCTGTCATTTTTCATTAAGCCTCTCTTACAGCAGGTACCGCATAACCTGCAGCAGTATGGAAGGATCAAAATCCCTGCGGATTCACCATCTCTATAAATAGATTATTATTTTTCCATTTCATCTGGAGTTATCTGAGGAATACTGGTAACTTCTGTTGGTGTGAATTTTTTCGATATATTACTTAATCTTCATATTCTTATTGAATTATTAAAGTAATCGAATGTAAAAACAATATAAATGTAAACATATAACTTAACCCTCTAATACACAGGATATGGTTTTAAATTAAATTTAAGAGCTCGTTAGACCGAAAGCACCGGATTTTCAAGAAAAAATATATATTATTAATATTTTTCATTCAGAAAGCAATGTCATTGCTTCAAATTTTATGTGGCGAACATTTACAGTGACAAAATTCATGCAAGATCAATTTTTGAGAAACATATTTTTTTTAAAAATACTAATTAAAGTACTGTACACCAAATGATGGAAATGTATTATATCTATTTGCAAAATGAGAACGATAAAATCTAGATGCAGATTTAAACATTCCAGCTTATTATCCTGAAGATAATCGTTCAATGAAATAGTAAATAGATATGTTGATATTTCGGCATTTTATTATTTATTATTTTTAAAATCAATTCATTGCCACGTTAAATGGTAAACCCAGCTATTTGCTTATGCATAAAAAGAAAACATGTTCTTTCAAACAATATGCTTGAAAAAAGTGTTAATTCTTTTAAAGATTGGCTCAAATATCATCCATCCATCCATCCATCCATCCATCCATCCATCCATCCATCCATCCATCCATCCATCCATCCATCCATCCATCCATCCATCCATCCATCCATCCATCCATCCATCCATCCATCCATCCATCCATCCATCCATCCGTCCATCCGTCCATCCGTCCATCCGTCCAATTCGTCCAATCCGTCCAATCTGTCCAACCCGTCCAACCCGTCCAACCCGTCCAACCCCTCCAACCCGTCCAACCCCTCCAACCCCTCCAACCCCTCCAACCCGTCCAACCCATCCAACCCGTCCAACCCGTCCAACCCGTCCAACCCGTCCAAGCGGTCCAATCCGTCCAATCCGTCCGTCCAATCGTCCGTCCGTCCATCCGTGCATCCATCCTATCCGTTCCTTCCGTCCCATCCGTCCTTCCGTCCCTTCCGTCCCATCCGTCCTTCCGTCCCTTCCGTCCCATCCGTTCTTCCGTCTATATTTCTATCTCTCTGTTCATCCATCTCTCTATCTCTCTATTCATCCAGCTCTCTATCTCTTTGTCCATCCATCTGTCCATCTCTCTGTCCATCCATCTGTCCGTCCGTCCATGCATCCATCCATCCATGCATCCGTCCAGCCGTCCATCGGTCCAGGCGTCCAGCCATCCAGCCTTCCAGCCGTCCATCTGTCCAAGGTTACCCAACCTTTAGGGAAGAAAACTAGGAAAGTTAACCTGGAGAAGAACATTTCAACTAATCGCACAGCAGTGGTGTAGCGAACCTTGGTCTGATGCTCATGATTTTTAGCGAAACGGTGCGATGAGGGACATTTTCCAGGAATAAACTAGCGAATGTACTTCATGTTATGAGGTAAATGAAAATGTTACTAACTCTTCCACTTTAGTTTCAAAATTCTTTATTTTAGGGAGAATAAGCTCACTTTTTATTTCGACAGTTTTATTGAAAAATATGTGTGTGTTATGTCTTTATTAACCCATAGCTACATTTTACATTCTGTTTAGGATTCTGTTATCTAACGTTGCGGACTCTACGCATTGCAAAGCGCCATTAGAGAAACCACGTAATCATACTACAACCTTTGTGACTGAAAGGAAGTGTTATTTATCTGCTATCATTATCAACATCGTTGTTGTTGATATGGCAGGGTGATATCGAAGGCATAACAAAAGTAATGGCATTCCAATGAGAACAATTTTAGTGGAGTACAATGTGAAGAACAGGTATCACAATTTCAATATCTCGCTGTGATGTAACCTACTCATTGAATCAAGGCATAAGAAATATAGGGCAAAATTCCAAGCAATTAATGAAATAATTAAGAGAATTCTTAAGCATAAAGTAAGCAACAACAAAAAAAAAAAAAAAAAAAACGATGGTCATAACAGCTTTACCTTATGGAAGTGTGGCACGGATCATAAGGGAAAGGGAGAAGAGCAAGGTACAAGCGGCCGAGATGAGGTACTTAGGATCAAGAAAGAGACGTACGAGAGAATACCTTATCTGAATTGAATTAATTAGAAAAGAATTTAGGTGCAACCATTAATATAGGAGATACTGAGGTATAGAAAAAAATAGATTGAACATCTCCATCGATTAACAGAATAAAGAACACCAAAACAATCTGTTAAATATACACGTAAAGAACGAAAATTGCTAGGTTATATTTATATTCCCAGTAACCAAATAACAGAAATATTAACAATTAATGCATACTTGTTGAAAGAAAATATTCCTCCTTTGGAATTATAATTGAATTCTGGTATCCCTTTGAGTATAAATATTTTTCCATCCCTTATCTAATTTGGGTTTCTTATTTGAAAAGTTCACTGTGATTCCTGTGCAGCATTCACTTTTTCAAGCCTTCCGCGCTATAGTTTTATATTTCTTCATTGTTTCCTGCGGCATGTACCTATAATGTAATTAAGAAATTTTTAATAGAATACTTATGGTCAAAATAGCCAAACAGTGGGCTTTTCTTTAAAACCATTAGTTAAATGTATAGCGAAGTATTCATTCGAACAGGAAATTAACAAACCTAATCTATATGCCCAATAAAACAGGACGACGACCTTACATTCCAAATGATAAATATGACTGAATTTAATTTCACTTTTCTGTGTTTTAGTGGATAGTGGTGTTAAAGGACTCTCAGAGAAATTAACTAAAAACATCAAGGGAAAACAGACTGAATGTGGAAGTGGTTGCTTATATTTTCATTCACTGCATGGCATCTATCTCGCAAATATTAGAGTGGAAGTGAAGAGCGGGATTCCGTTCCTACCAGAAATGATCAAAGAGAATTTATTTGATGTGCTTCCTGTTCAGTAATGGGTTTAGTCAGTACATACTTCAGAAAGCAGATACCAAAGAGATGGGAAATATGTGCCCAAGCTTTTACTTTCTTTTGCTCTAGTCTATTTGTAGCATTTAATCAGCCAATTTTTGTCTATTATCCGTTGATGTGTTGAACTGACTTAAGTATCAGTGCAAAAAGCAATAGTGTAATGTTTAGATTGTGTTAAAGTTCTATATTTCGAACAATTACTTCCTCAACGTAATTACAGAAAATGTTGTGGATGCATTGCGTTACTGCCTTGCTTTTTCTCTTAAAGAACATATGTTGGACAATCATAGTCAAAAATTAATTTGAGCAGTTTTTGTTATGCCAGATGGCAATCACATAACTAAGAATTAAGTAAACCGTTTACTGAACAAGTTAAAGATTCATTATTCTTTTTGAAATTTACATATAAGCGTACACATTTTATTACCCCTCTTGGTGATTTATTCTTTATTTCTCACTTTAAATTTAACATTCTGTTGTATAAGTTAATTGTCTGACAAATGAGTGCAGTTGTTTGTGGAGGACACTGGTGTAGCTTGGCATGATTTAGAGATATCAGAGAAGGCGTTACATTTTGACCATCAACCCAGTATTAGTACTATGAAGCATATATTTTTCTTGCGAAATCTATATTCCATGCCTTTAAGTGTTCTCCAGAATGTGGCCTTCTATTTCAGAAGTTATATTTTATTTAAAAGTATTCGTGAGTTTACACACTGTAGGATATTTTTGTATTTTATGCTTTAAAACTTCAGAAAAGTTATTGGACACCACAAATTTTTCAGTCCGAGTTCGAACCTTTTTGGAAGTGGCCTATATACGAGGGCTGTTCAAGAAATAATGATCATAATTTTTTACGGTCATAATTTTTTGCACTAAAATTCAATCTTATTATATTCTGTTAGCTTAATGTGAAACAAACACACCGTAGTAGTTTTATTGTTGGTACTCCTGGTTCACGCCTGTGAGAACCAGGCAAGTTCAGACATGTTCAGTATCGCCTACATGCAGTTAAAGTTGATGTTAGAGGAAAATCCAGAGTTTCTTTAAAACGTAATCACTGCTGATGAAACTTGGCTAACATCATTTTAATCCTGAGAGAAAATAGCAAAGCTCAGTGTGGAAATCTCCTTCATCACAATCCCCATACAAGCAAAAGTGGTTGCTTCTGCTGGGAAAGTTATGGTCATCTCTTTCTTTGATATTAATAGAAT
This sequence comes from Mantis religiosa, assembly GCA_030765055.1. Taxonomy (NCBI): domain Eukaryota; kingdom Metazoa; phylum Arthropoda; class Insecta; order Mantodea; family Mantidae; genus Mantis; species Mantis religiosa. The sequence goes on from CM060947.1 coordinate 129,393,273, forward strand.
GGTTTATCAGAATTTTGTACCTGCACACACATCCATAACTGGGCAATACTACAAGGATGTCCTGAAAACATTGCAAGTTCATATCAGGCCCAAAAGACCAGATTTCCGTGAAGCAGGCTGGATGCTGCACCACGGTAATTAGCGGCCGCATACTGCCAAAATTGTTGCAGAATATCTTGCAAAAATAAACGTGAAGTGCACCCCCCTTCCTCCCTATAGTCCACATTTAGCCCTATGTGACTTTTTTTCTATTCCGTACTTGAAGAAACGCCTTCGTGGGAGGCACTATCCATCATCAGAAGCAGTGATCGAGGCTGCGGAGGTGATTTTGAAGGATCTCTCAAACAATGGTTTCCAGCATATCTTTAAAGACTCCCAGAAACGCTAGGATAAGTGCATCGCATTCAGGAGAGTCTAGTTTGAGAAGGAATATCAAAATTATGAGCACGAGTAAAGGTACGTTGTCAAAAAATTTGTGATCATTCATTATTGAACAGCCCTCGTAGTAATAACTGTGCAAACTACTATAATAAATAACTGATGGTTTACCTACTTATACTCGTACTAAAGTTCAATCTTCATTTCCTAACTGTTTGTAATTCTGAGGTCATCTCATGAATTGCATATTCACATAAATGAAGAAAGCTTTTATGATTTCTTCTCCAAATATAAAGGAAACTAGTCTTAAAAGCTGACGTTTAGAACGTTTCATGCCAAGCTCTAATAGGTCAACGCCATAAAATATAACACAAAAATAGACTAGAAGAGTCTAGAGCCTAATGACACTAAACTCCATAGCTATTACATTTTAGAAGGTTACATCTTGCCCTCACGCATGTTGCATTTGCTTTGTAGAAATTATTATGACCCTTTAGCGTCTTCTCTGGCTAATGCTCTTGTCCTTAGCTCCCTTACTTTATTATATTTTTAAAAAACAAGTGTTCCTTTACTTATTTTCACATTTTAACGGTTCTTTGTTCTCTTCTGATCGATTTTCCCTTGTTGAACCTTTTTTTCCTTCTTTTTTCCTTTTTAGCCTATTTCAACAATGCTTTCCTGCAGTTTATTTTCCCCTCCACTTTTTTTCATCAAGTAGAAATCTCTTAAATTCCTTCTGAAGCATAGGCTATTGTAACTTGTTTTTATTTTAAGCAGTTCTCTCTAGAAACACAAAACCAAATGAAGTCTTTGTAGCAGCAAGACACATACAAGTTAGGAAAGAAAATGAGAGAAAAAGGCTAACGCCAGTTTACGAGCAAATCCAGTTAAGGAAAGCTTTAAAACTAATTGCATTTACATCACGTTTGTTTTTAAGGTAATTACGATGAAGGCAGTGTTTCTTGCCTTCGCCCGTTCCGCCCTCTTGACTTTCAAATAATGCTTTCTTGCAACGGCAGTGCAAAGGTGAATTATGTGACATTTCCACTTTCAAAACTTCTTAATTCTGCAAAACTTATTCTATGGAAACAGTAATACAATTAAAGTAATAATTAGACATGCTTAATGTAATTAAACTAAGTGTTGTTTAAGAAACTGTGAACTATGTCATAAATGCAAATTAAAAACCATATTGAACTTTAGTATACTAATAATAGAATTATTGATTGCCAATGATTACAAAGATATAGCTAGGAGATAGATAAGTAATTGCAACAACAAAAAGTTCTTCTATGCTTTTTAAGAAGCACGAGATGCCATTTTTCATGGAACAAGACGACATTTTTCAGGCAAGTGTCGCCGAGGCATTGTTATGCGGTGGGCCACGGCCGGTTTGTAGGCGCGGAGTTGGACGCTTGCTAAGAGAGAGGGAAACAGAGAGAGAAAGAGACAGATAAATTCTGGATTTCCCGCTGCCATCGTGATTGCTGCCAAATGATCAACTGAATTCTAGAACAATGAGTGGAGGTATAAAAACGCCGCGGCTGTCAGAGTGGGGACAGTTGCTAGTAAACAGTAAATTATGACTTGCAGTTGCGCAGTGTGTGAGTTGTGTGGACATCTGAACTGTAACGCTAATCGAGTGTGCAGCTGTGTGGACGTGTGGCAGACGATCTTGAGGACTGCGTTTTTGTGTGTTACGTCATTCTACTGCTGGCAGGGTTGTGCAAGGCGTGTTTTTACTTGTAATAAAGAGCATTTTAAATTTCTGCAAACAAGACTTTTAATTTTATGAACCCACAAAGTCACAGTGCTGTACGGCACTTAGTAGTGAGAAGTGTGTTGAAAGTAATTAGGCGTTTCAGTGAACTCAGCCGAAAACAAATCCATAGGCTCAAGGCTGAGTTAATGATCATTCAGCACATTTAAAAATCACAATTGACTATAAAGAAAAATGTATACCACTTCTAAGAATTTAGAAAATAAAAACAATGTTGCATTTCGGAGTAGAAAAGCCGGATAAAAATTGGCACAATTTACATAATGAAACTCGGTAGGATACTTACGAAGAAGGCGAGTGCTAGTTGATTAGACGTTTCTTTTTTCTATGAAATTCATATCTTATCTAGATTTTTACAATTATTTGTTACGCAGTCATTTCGGTAGTTCATAGTCTCTTAAAGACCACCATCGGGTTTGTACTTAGCTTTTAGTAGTGTCAAAGGGATTTATGGCTTAACGTTACAGCAACTCATAGAACTCTATTTTCATTGTCATTAATGAAACACATATTTTAAGCAATATACGTAATGTCGCTTTAGACCTCAGTAGATGAATATTCACAGTTATACACAAATATTAAATATGTACAGTTCTAGTGCTATAGTGTAACGGGTATACCATTTCTTATATCACTAATTTCGGTACAATTACAACAGCTGTAATTATACACGTATTGTTGGTAGGCGATAATTTCTTCTATTCTGTTCATGTAACTGTGTCTTCTCTGTAGTGAAGTACTATAATAAAATTAGTCACACGAGATTTTAAAGTACTGCTGAACGCTAGATCGCTCTGAGGAATACAATGTGTATGGTGACCTCCATAAAATTACATTTCGGCCAGCAACTTCTAGGAGAATGGGATGAAGTGGGATCACCGTAGGAGACCACTTGGTCTCAGGCAAATTGGCCACATAGCTGAGCGGAAATCCCTTGAGAGTTCCTAATTCCGATGCCAGGACCAGTTGCACAGTTACCAATACTTCAGCTCTGGTGTCAATAAATGTCCAGCTATGTAAGGACAGCGCACAGCGCAACGCCGCCCAACGCCGAGAACAGTATTTGCAATACAAAAGCATTTCCGCCGTCTGTCGGTACCACGACACACCGCGACCATAAAACATTTCAGAAAGCTAATAAGGAAATGGGACAAAGGGAAAGGAATGAATCTAAATTGCTGAATGAAGGAACCTACCCAAGCATTCGCAAGTAACGAGAGAAACCACGAAAAACCCAAGCATACGTCAACAAAAATTAAACCGGTATCCTCCTGAATGCACTGGCGCACGATACCGCGTTCTAGTACGGGATTAGGATTAGGACTACACAACGGAGAGCTTTCGGCACGGGTACCAGTCTTGATCCATAGTACCTATTCCCCTACTGGAGCACTCCGGGGAAGAAGGATGAGACGAGAGGAGACAGAGGAGCCACGACAGTGTAGAAAGCAGGATTCCTATAGTTTTTCTTAGAGACCTCCCCCGGTAGTTTAGAGCAATGGATATGTCCCCATACTGCAATACGGAAACGGGTCCAGCATCAGGTTCACAAATGGTCTAGGCAAGCTGTACCGAAATGGTCCTAGCAGCAGGTTCGCTAATTCCGGCAACCGACCTACCGGAAGAGGAGGTAGTTTTCCTCAGAGCAGATCATTACAGTATGCAAGGCCGAGACTCCCACCCACACTTCTATCCTGAACACCACCATATGACAGATGATGTAAAATGATAATGGAGATCCAATGGAGGGATAGGAAATTCATGGGATGTAATTAACCCCCATAGCGTTCACCTAGCGACCCGGAAAAATCTCCGACAGACCCATGAGTCAGGTAGGTTGGCCACGGGAATCGAATCTGGGCCTCCCGAATGCGGGCCACAGACGAAACCGCATGAGCTATCCCGCTCGACTTCTAGTACGGGATTTGTGGATAATGCCTTAACTCCCGCAAGGCATTTTACGTCTCGGAACGGGATATACCACAAGCAGTATATACCACACTTGTGTTCTGACTTCGCCTCCCTAATGTGTAATGTGGGAAATGTGCTCTTGTAAACACATTCCAACCCAGAGGAATTAGTTCGGTTATGTAGCCCTTTGGATTTCAATTTGAAAGCTTTCCTTGAGCGTTATGTTCAAGAATTCGTTCGGTTCACTTTATCCCTGCAACAAAATGCTTGTACTGCTGTAGAGAAATCACTTTGTGCAAATATTTCCCCAAACTAATTGGTAGACTCCACCATCAATTGAGTAAACAATCTGAAGCCTTGCATTCACTTGACCTTCTCCAATCACTCTTGTACAAATAACATTTCCAAAAAAAAATTACAATGTCTATACTATCAAAATAAACCCCCAATTCTGATCTCCATATATTGTTATACCGTATAATAGGTAAGGCGAACATTAACTTTGCAAACAGCCTCCCACTTTGTAGTAGATTTGAAATTCGATGTCCTCTGCATACCCAGTGGAGAAAAAGTATGATAACGACTTACCATTTGAGAAAAAACTTATCCAGACCAATAAGGAATATTATCTCTGAAATGGTTACTATCCGTTTTGTAACTAACTGATGATACCTTTCTTTTGTTTCTTTGCTATTGAAGTAAGTAGATGAAGTATTGTTCCACCCAAACTATGATACTCTGACCATAGCGAATTAATTGCAGCAGTTTTCCTTAATAAAATAAATAAATGAACTAATAAATAATAAAATAAATAAGTAAATAAATAAACAAACAGATAAATATATATAATAAATACGTCAAAAAGTAAAGTTGTGTATCTGCATGTGTGAACAGCATAACACAAAATGTCGGTTAAATCCCAAAATTGACAGTCAACGTAAGATTCTACAGCAAAAAAAAAAAAAAAAAAAAAAAAAAAAAAAAAAAAAAAAAACCCTACTCCAACCTAATGTGTGTATAAAGAAATATGTTTCAATGTTTTCGCTTAAAATTGCTCTAAGAGTTTGATTGAGACACAAATGTTAAATATGCGGGTGACAAGTAAGATGCACATATAGTAATTTCTGCGACGCTCCTACAAATATTCCTCGTTCTTAATGACTTATTGTTTAATTTTTAAACCACAAGGAACGAACAGCATCTTCCTTCAAGGCCTTCTGAAAGTATCTGTTTCACATTTTTACCGTCGTTAGTTTTCAAATAGTTTCAATGACCCGTTATTTGTTTTGACTTATGGTCTGCATTGAATTATAAAGCTACCATATAGCGGTTCTATTTTTTAAAATGGATTAAGACTGCTGCATTCTTTTTGTATCCTCAAAGAAATGTTCAAATATGTAAGGTTTTCTTGATTCTGATGATGTACATGGAGAGAAAGCATCTGTATACATACTTCGAATAATAAAATACAAAACGTTACAAACGTTACGCCTTTTAAGCTAAATAATTTATTTAGCTACTCCAAAATGTCAACAGTTTCTATTGTAAGGTGCTCTGTTTATGGCCATAGTATGCATAAGGGTTGGAGACTGTTCATTGGATCCGAATTTTTGGTGTACTATACGAGGGTAGTTTGATAAGTCTGGTAAAATACCAAGAATACATTTTTTCGTCAAAATCTTACCTTATTTGTCGACGTAGTTCCCATTGATGGGCTATACAGTTGGTCCAGTCACGTTACAGATTTTTCATTTCCTCGGAAAATTTGTTTCCGTAAAGGCCTGCAAAATATTCGTTGACGGCGATTATCACATTTTCATTTGATGAAAAGTTCTTACCGCCAAGCTAAACTTTCAAGTTCGAGAACAGGAAGAAGTCACATTGGGCTAAGTCTGGTGAATAAGGTGGATAACGAACCAATTCAAACTCCAACTGGTGCACTTTCGCCATTGCGATTGCTGATGTGTGCGATGGTACATTATCCTGGTGAAAGGAGCGGAGAATTAAGAAGTATTTGGTAATTTGCTCTGAAAAGAGCGCGCTTAATCGTGATGCTGGATTTCAGTTCAGCTCCTCCTGGAAACCGGCCTTAAAATGGAAATCCGTCGAATTAAGAAGCAAAGATCATTACAGCTTGATAATCATATTAAGTAGTTACGTTTCTTTGACACAATTTTCTATTCTCACGCCATCTCCTGACCTGGCATTTATTTTACAGAAAACAGTGTTTTGTTCAGTAATGCGAATTTTGATAGTGTTTTGTCTTTGTTTATATTTGTGTTATATCCAGTGATTCATTTGTGGTTATAACATTTAATAAATATCGTGATGATGGGAGAGATGTACACTCCCGAAACGTTGATATCTAATCAACTTTTCACCTGACTGGCTTCCCGAGAAGAAAGTGAGTACATACGAAGTGACTGGAACAAAAAAAAGGGTTAAACATTTCTATTAATATTATTTGCGTATATACATACATAGTGACATACATACAACGTACATAGTATATGCATACAGACGGACATACCAGCATACATACATACCTGAGTAGTTTTTATGCTATATTCACAAACAAAGCAGAAGTTATGAAGTATCAGTGCAATGCTGTTGAAATAAATTAAATAAAAAATAAAAACACATAGATAAATTACCATACAAGTGTAATTTTAGAACCTATAGCAGGGTAAACTATCATAAAATGGTTCAGCATATCGTCATAATTCCTCATAAATATAACATAGGTTAGCACTGTGTAACTCTATATATGTAATTTAAAGCTGTAACTTAAGCTCTATCTACAAAAAATATACCGAGAATACTAAAGTGTACTTTCATCACGTAGACAATCATAAGGGGAAAACACAAAGAGCATAATATTCTAGTAATTAGTCCACGAAGCCCCATTCGTTATAACCCGCCCCTTGTCCTCTCCGGTTCCGAGTTATGACATCAAACCGATGAGCGACGGACACAGCCAGAGGTGTGGTTGGCAATCGTTCCACTAAGGTTAAAATCCTCCTTACCCCTCCCCTTGCACTACGCACCACGGCTACTCGCCCTGTTCATCGCCATTGCTTGTCTGATTCGATTTCAATATAAACGAATAAGAGAATGGCACAGCCAGGACTGGTGTAAAACACGAATAATGAAACGTTTATGCCAACATTATATGAAGTAACAAACTAGAGAATACCAAACAGCATCGGAACATTTCCGGGCACCGGACTGTACGTTCTTTGTCGTTAAATCAGTATGTTAGTAATTTTGAGCCTTTATTTTGACATAACAAACCTCGCCACCCTAAACAAATATAAGGGTGGTGGGTGGTTGTAAGTCCTCCCAACTGAGCAAACATTTGCTCTGTATGGACGCTTCACTAATGGCATACTACTGTTATTTCATGCGTGAATATTACCCTAATGTTTACCAATCGTCATCGCAGTTTACCTAATGTAATAGTGCCCAGTCAAGATTCCACTACCATCAGTGCACAAATTGCAAATTAGCTTAAAACAAGATAGCTGTAGCGTACGGACACTTTTGTTTGATAGAGAAATGCAAAGCAATAGATTTCATCTCCCTGGGGAACTTCAATAAAGGATAATGCGTGAAACCTTATACAAACTTGAACATAGATTAGGATGCCATCTGTTAACAGTGATACGATATATAATACATTAATCGGCTGTCTGAGTACAAAACGCCGCATCGCTTCTTCATGAAGGTTTTGTATAAGGCTGTTTTTTTTTCCAGGAGAAATCAGTCACTTCTGGAATAAGCAGCCAATTAGAAATTATGAAGTTCATTGGGAAGCAGTATAGCCAAAAAATTAAGATTTTGAGGTATTTTGTGTGTAATGTGAATAAACATTACAGTTGTTTACATTATGATCTGTGCTATCTTTCTTCTTGTTCTTTTTCCTACTGTCTTGCTGATTGCCCTGGTTTAACTGCGCTTTTATGGATAAAATACAGTATGTACAATATTTTACCGGCAGCATCATGGCTCATTTCCAGGTCGCACATACGTAGGCATCAAATCAAGGCTCAAATGACATTAACCATTATCAGAATAAGTACAAAACATTCTTTATCACAGGAGATGTTTGAAATGTCGTAAATATGCAACAATACTTGTATAGCATCTTCTTGGAAATATTAAACCTTAGGATGTTAGAAAAGTCGTAAATCTGCAACAATACATCTACAGCATCTTCTTCTGTGTTCAATTTCCAAAACAGTGTTGATTAACTTTTTAGACCTTGCTTTTCAAGTTGCCGTTTTATTAGGAGACGGAGAGTGCCGTAACCTCTTATTCATGCTTCTATCCTCATTCCGCAACAAATTATGACTCAACAGCATAATATCGTTAGTCTTTGGATGACATATGCCCATCTAAATGAAACAATGCTCTGTCACTGAACAGTATTAGTCGTTCATCGATTGTTTCACCATTAAAATACCTCATAATCCAGTTATAGAAATTTACCGTCTCTGGCGATCCCATGGTACCAATTCCTGGACAACAGTAACCTTGTATGTTTTGAGTTTTAAAAGTTTATATGCTTTGCATTCAGAAGGTTTCAAAATGTTCGACTCTTGTGCAAGTTGTCTATGAGATTCTCAAGGTTTCTGCTCTATCCTTTCTCCGAATTTTTCTAATTTCTGGTCCGTAAGCACACTCATTCTCACCCTTCGTTGCCTATCACGAATTGATCCCATTTCTCTGAATTTATTTGCAAGCAAGCGAACAAGTAGGATCTAATTGATAATGCATAAATTAAAAACTTGTTTTCTATATTCTTACTAACGGAGTATGGTATGAATCCGGACCAAAATGTAATATTGAATAGCATAAACAGCTATAAATATAATCTTGTATTTCAGTTGTAGATTGTTGTTTCCTCAATTTCTGATCTCCGCCTCCTGTTCAGGGGCCACCATAGCTATAAACTTCATTGTTCTGTCACTGATTAAAGCTGTTATATAAATGTCATAGTCATCGTCTGGTTTAATGCCACATGCAAATTAATTCTTCATTCCTCCCGCTGGAAAGTAGAATATTGTTACAAAAGCACTAAGTTCGTCTCAAACCTTATATACCTTACTAAATTGTTAGCGCAGTGCTATCTCACAATCATTTTCGCTTTCACCCAAATACATCACTGCCACATATCTCCACAATGTTTCTGTAACGTCTCTTTAAAAATTTAAAGCCATCCAACAGAACATCCAACCGATATCAGGAGCAGATGTGCGTCCGCCTCGGTAGCGTAGATGGTAGTGCGTCTGCCTCACGTTCAAGAGGTCCCGAGTTCGGTCAGGGTGGATACCTGGATAAGGCATTTTCCTGGGGTTTCCCCTTATCCTTGAAAACGAATGACAGGTAACTGGGTAACTGTAAGCTCCATGGAACCTTGACTCATTTGAGCATCATTTCACCCAATTCATTCACCGTCCGATATGACTTAACTTTGGAGGACATAAATTACAAAAAACAAAAAAAAAACAAAAAAAAAAACAGATGTGGTCAGCATCTCGATACCCCATCAGGAAAATTGGCTTTCATGACCAGGGTTACTTACCTATCGCAAGCTCCTAAATTTCCTCACGAATCTGAGTGGGTACAGGTCCTACAGCCAGGACATAAACTCCGTACCCCAGGGGTGGGTTCGAACCCGGGCCGCATTCCTTAGCAGGGAACCAAGGTATGAGACTTAACCCACTACGCCACGGTGAATGACTTACGTCTCTCTGGCACTCACAAATCTGTAATGTTAATAATTTTTCAGATCTTTACACAGGTCTACCTACTAATTGGAACTACAAACTGATATCCGCATGTAATATGTTTCGCTGCGTGTTCTAGAGTACACCGATTCCTTCCCCGTGGAGCCGCACTTACCTATGAGCTGCATCCTTCACTGTCCTACGGTCTGCCGACTCCTCAGCACGGAACTTGAAACACACCACACTTCTATGCACTGCTCGGTCTCCTCGCACAAACTGACTGACCGACTGATTTGTCAGCAATATAACACTGCACCGGCTCTTGCCCACAAAGGCGCATCCGTCGTCTGAGGTTCGAAGCCCGAAACACACATACACCTTAAAACTCTCACTACTGTTCTGTATTTACCTCCTCGAGGTCTCATATTGGCTTTATATACTTGCGATAGATTTTTATCGAACAGGAAACCTCTCGAACTATGGTCTCGAAAAATCCTTTGCATAGCCACTAGTTCCGGTCCGGCCTTGTAAGATTTTCGTCAAGCCAGCTACCGGAAATCCATGAACACGTGCCTCTTCCGTCACGTCAGCTAATAAATAAGGCCAAATCGCCCCGATTCCCATACTCTCGCTCCTCCTACCAAACAGCAATGAAGGCGTAATCTCTCCAGGACAAACACCGTGATGGATGTGAGAATGTGTTGTATTACTTTAGGCTTTTTCTATGTATTATTTATGGTGAAACACTTTCATACAGAGGTATCTGAACTGCCCTTTTATTTCAGACCATTGTAATTTCGTTTGCAGATTCATTATTGCCTCCTTCAAATTACTGTCCAGGCCAGTCATATGGAGAAATTTCTCTGACTGGATGGAAGCATAGGATGCTTATTGGAAGGAAAAAAACCATATAACGATTAGGGCAATGGGTTATATTTTATACACATTGAACTCTAAATAAATACATAAATACTCTTTTTGTGCACGATAAATAGGGTGGAGTATTATTTTTGCATTAAAATTGAATTAACAATGTGCAATAATTAATCCTTAAATTATCAGTGTATAATGAAATTAATAATAAACATATGAACGTATACGTGGACAGCTCATGCAATTATGTATTTTAAGAACTTATAATCTACATGGTGGATACTCGGAATCCTATTTGTGTAAGATATAAATTTACTTAGACCTTATTATTGTACGCAATTAATATGAAGTTTTATATGTTTTTAGTTTCATTAAACAAAACATGATGGCTATAATTTGTACGTTTTTACTCGTAAAAAATTCCAGAAATTTTTTAAAATTTCTCACTTTAGCTTGTATGTTTTTAAACCTAAAATTACTGTGAGTTGGGTCGCTTTTACTCCAAAAACCTTTCACAAAGATGACTGTCTTTACTGTGGAAGCTCAAGGAGCTTTTCAATTTATGCGTTTGAGTACTATCCTACTAAAGATACGGGAATTACGAGTTTCTTAATTAAATAACAAAGATAAAGAGAAACACAAAATGAAAATATTAATGAAGTGAGTAAAGCCCAAACTGGAAACTAAGCCGACGCCTGCATAACCGAAACCTTAAATGCCTAGAATTTGCATTGCAAATCAAAGACTTTATCGGGTCTCTTTATGAGAAATTTCAATTTTAATTAATGGTAATTGAATGCCATTAGATTTGAATGTTCAGAGGAAAATTTTGCCGAACAGGTGTGTTTCCAAAAGCCTTTAACACCTCCAGGGTAAAGTATTTAAAGAAACGGTATCATAAAAGACAACGAAACTTCACGAAATTAAACATGTAAAACTTGCAGGAACGCAAAGAGGTGGTGGTTTATTTAGCAAAGTTTATGTACGTAACATCGTTAAATGAATGCGATTAAAATTTATGCATGACTGCTGTCAGAACCGTGACTGACGCAGACGGCTGCCAGGTTAAAATAGTAATATAGCCAAAGGTTAATCCTAGTACGCTTTTAGCTGTTACTACTGACCACGAAAGCAAATAATTATTGTATGTACGGTCGGGGCGTAGGGTGTGAGACGTAAGAGGGAATGAGACAGAGAACATATGTATATTACTGTGTTTGGTTGCTTGTAAAATATTGAATACCGAGGTGTATACTTATTTACGAGGTACATCCAGCAAGTAAGCTCTGTTTAGTAATAAAATTAAATTGTGTACGGATACACAAAAATTATTTATTGTACAAAATTCTACAACTGTTAAAATGCCTTTCCACATAAATGCCGATAATTAGCAGGCATTTGTCATAGCGAGGCACAAGTTTTTGTGTACCTTCTTCATAGAAGTTTGCCGTCTATGTCTTCAACCTGTTAGAAACATTTTCTTTCAGCTACTCGTCATTGTTGAAGTGTTGATCGCCAAGGAAATATTTGAGATGCAAAAACAGATTACAGTTACTAGTGGCAAGATAAAGGCTGTACGGAGTGTGGTCAAACACATCCCAACCAAATCCCTGTAATATGCTTTTCGTCGCGTTTGCACTGTGTGGTCGTGCGTTGTCGTGAAGAAACACACCTTTTGACGGCATTCCTCGGCGCTTATTCTGTATTGCGCGGCGCAATTTCCTAAGTGTCTCGCAATAAACATCTGCTTTCATGTTTGACCACCCGGTAAGATATCAATGAGTAGGTTGTCTTTCCGGTAACTCCCTGGTCGAAGGAGGCCCTACGGGTCCAGGACTAATGGGAGTAGCACCTCTGGCATTAGCATTAATACTGTCCGAGAACACTTCCCATAGGGGAGGGGATCCGTCCCCTTCAGCTGCCGTGGTGCGGGCGCTGTGGACCCTTAGCACTCGTGGTACCTCTGACGTTACCAGAGGAACCTTGGGCCGAACTGCCGAGACCCTCCCGTCGGGGAGTTGTTTGGATTGGGCTGGACTCGAGGGGGGGCGTGTGTTCCCGACACCCACGGGGAATTGGGTACCTCCGGTCAGGCTATGGCCGCCCGGAAGGGGTAGAGGGTTGCCTTATAAGTCCAGGGTACTAGCCTGCAGAGCTAGTATAAGGTTGCTAGATCACCAGGCAGCCCCACCGAGGTTTTCGGTAGTCTTCTCTGCGGGGTTGACGCGCGTCAGTGGTGTATCCACTTACACCCGTCTTTAAACTCGAGGTATTGACCCATGGAAAGAACCCCGGAATTTTCCATCGCTCCCGGGTAGAAGGGCGCCTGGGTCCAGGACTAATGGGAATAGAACCTCTGTCGTTAAATAAAAAAACATGTCCCAAAACACTGTGCTCATCATTTTTCGAGGTGTCAAGACTTTTTTCGGCTTAAACTTTGCTGAGGATGAGGTGTGCCTCCGTTCCATTGATTGACGCTTACTTCCATTCGTGTCTTAAGACGAAACCCTAGTTTCATCTCCTGTGACTGTGTCAGAAATTCTTCGCCGCCTTCATCATAACAGGTCGAAAACTGAAGTGCACTACCCATCCGTTTTGTTTTGACTTTCTGAGTAAGAATATTTGGCAGCCAACGTGAGCAAAGTTTTCGAAATTTAAGCCTTTAGGTAACAATTTCAAGAACTAGTGATCGTGAGATTTGGGGAAATTCCATAGCGAGAGCAATAATTGTAAACTTGCAGTTTTCCTGGATCTTGTCATAAATCGCATGAATCAGTTCTTCTGTAACCAAAGATGGACGCCCACTTCGTTCTTCATAGTGCACTTCACTACGTCTTTCATTAAACTGTCGGACCCATCTTCTCACCATTGTATCACTCATCTCATTTTGTCCGTAAACATCGCAAATTTGCCGATGAATTTCAATTGGTTTCACTTCCCTAACACTCAGAAAACGAATCACAGATCTTATTTCACAAGCGGCGGGATTTTCAATCAAAGCCGATATTGTAAACAAGCACAACAAAGCGTACGTGGCTGACAGCGATCTCACAATGGCGCACCTTTCTCATCTTTGATACAGAGCGTCTACCGCGCCTGTGCGGAACTGCGATCGCAGCGCTGCAGCAGAGATAAATTGCAACAGAGCTTACTTTCTGGACGCCCCTGTATGTATTTATTTACTTATTTATTTATTTATTTCTATCGGTATTTTGTTTCTCTGCGCACATTTTTGTTTTACATCTTTGTAGCATACCTATAATTAGTTTTATCTTTTACACTCTGACAAAACCTTTGATTTTGAATTTTCACAGCATAAATGCACACCTTATGAGTTTCTTAAATGTCAAGGATACATCTCTCTCTCTCTCTCTCTCTCTCTCTCTCTCTCTCTCTCTCTCTCTCTCTCTCTCTCTCTCTCTCTCTCTCTCTCTCTCTCTCTCTGTGCGTGTGTGTGGGTATGTGTGTATTTGTGTGTGTATGTGTGTGTGTGTGTGTGTGTGTGTGTGTGTGTGTGTGTGTGTGTGTGTGTGTGTGTGTGTGTGTGTTACAAGTGAATCTTAGCAATTGTGTGTTTTATTTTAAAGTTGATTATTATGGAAGTGACCGAAATATTTTTGGACAATTTACTTTGCTAATAAAGTTTATAAATCAAAACATTCAAGAACATGTACAGTGAAGTATATAGATTTCTCTAAGGGTGCAGCACCAGATTCTGTTTTAGTGTCAGTAAGATTATAAACCTAAGAATATATTGTTCCTAAGAAAAGTTGGGCAGTCCATGGTATATGAGCTTGCTCAAAGGAGGGAATGAACACTAGAAAGGTGTTCCTGTCTAGGCAGCTCCAGTAGTGACAAATTTTCGACACGGAATTCTTAGGCTTTTCGCCATAAACTTCTCACTTACCTACCTATGAACAGATGTGGCCTTTCATGGCTTTAACTTTATCCCTTTTGACCTCTTTCTTCAGACGACACTATTCTAAAAGTACTAACAACTGATAACGATGTTTATGATGAGACTGTTCAGTGCGTTGAAAATGATTGAGCAATTTCCAGTCAGTATGATTTTTATATTTACTAATCGTTAGTCATTAAAATATGCCATATAAGAAAGAAAGTGACATTATTGCAGATCAATTTTGTTTTGCTACTTTCAAGGCAACTGGAAATTAGGAAAGTGTAAAGAAAGGAAACAATAATTGTAATAAGGATAATAATATAAATAAACATAGCAGCGAATTTCTTATCTCAATGCCAGCTTAACAATTGACCATGAATGTTACACTGATTGCTATACCTTATTTCTATACTTTAATTTAAGTATTTTAAAGTTGTAATTTTAAGAAAATTGGCCAGTACGCGGATTCTAAAAAGTGTCGAGACCTAAATATTTCGTAAAATTAATGTTTTGTGAGAAATAGACAAAATATTTAGACTTGTATGTAGAAACACTTTTCCTCATTTCTGTGTTAGATTTCGTAGCTGTAATAGAATACCACTGACATTTTATAAATGTTTGCTTGTATTAATGTTTGATGAACAATAAAATTTGGAATATAAATTCCATGTTTTTTAAAATATTTTTTGAAATTTTTTATGTAATGTTGCTTTGACAACAAGGGTGAAATCGTGACCAGAATAGTTGACAATACTTTCCATTACTGCATTAATTAACAAAGTTCGGTCCATTCTTCCAACTTTGGATAAAGTATTTTAGCATTAATTATTAACAACAGAATTTCGCACTGGAAATTTTTTAATAAACTTGTGATAAAGTTAAGAAAAGGTAAACACAGATAAACGTACTAAATCAAAGACTTCACATCCAGTCCAAATGTTTTTGGGTGTCTCGTTAAATTCTATCATTATTACTAATCAAGTTTTATTACCCGAATGCTATTGCCGTCAGCTCCCCTCTCGAGGTTTCATACATACCTCTATGCTTATTTCATTTCAAAAGTCAAACGAATTATTAAATAAACATTTTTAAAATTCTGTTGCTAAAAGATACTGAGAGCTTGGGACATTAGCATTACGTACATTGGGTGTATTCGTGTCTCCTTTAAAAGAGAAATAGTGTGAATGCATGTCCATGTTATTAAAGTATCAAACAACAGGCTTTCAGAAACATATGTGTAATTTCCTGATGGAACCTTTCCTACTATCGAAAATGAAAACCATCAGATGTCGCAGATAACATAGGGTATGGAAACGGGAACAATTTCTCCATCGTAAATACAGAGTTTCCAAGCGTGAACTAATCTGTGCGAAAGTTTGAAGCACAGCAGGAACGCATGTGTGTAAAACAACTGCGCGGGGGCTAACCATTATGTACGGTGGACTTGCTTTCAGGGGCATGTAAACGAATAAACATTTCATTATGTTCGGGGCCATGTTTGTTTTCTTCCACCTTTCTCTCCAACTCGGTGTAGTTTACTAAAACAACAGAATATTTTTGGTAGCAGAGCAAAGGTCAATCTCCGTAAAACATGTGGTGTTTAAACTGGAGACAAAATAAAGTGTACGTTTGAATGGTATAAAGTACAGCTTTGTTTGCAAAGGAGAATGTTTACACTAAATTTAATGATGTCACTGGATCGCTTTTTAGAACTCTGAATTAATTTTCAATTGATGTAAACATTTTTATAAGATGATAAAATAACAGTCACTACAAGACTCCTAAATAAATAATGCAGTGATTTGACAGTAATTTCACTATGCACTTATTTATTTTTATACAGGTATTTACTTCTGCTTCATACTGTCGCGGTAACAGGCATAAAAGTTTCGGCACAAATAAAAAACAAACGGCGGATAATGTTTCACGAGCTTGCATAAGCAGGTAACAATCGCGTGGCTAGTGTACACAAAGGAACTGATAGGCGGCTAGCGTTCACAAAGAGCTGAAAATTAACTATAAACAAGAGACCGATAGTTTATCACAGAGGTGAACGATTTTCCGGTACCGATATAGTTATGTTCTAGAACATTCCTGTTTTTTATAGTGACATGTTAGAGAAAATTCGATAATGGTCTGGAATTCATGAATGGGTGTATAAAAAGAAGCATGGCTAGTGATGAGTCAGTAGTTGTGTAACAAGAGTGTTGTAAAGCGAGAGTCCGCTGTGAAGTGTTGTAACGAAAACTAATATTTTTTATTATCGTCGACCTTGGTGCTGTAGATTGTGATATGTGATGTAAGGTTGTTACGTGAGAATTGAACAGTGTATTCCTACGAAAATAAAGAAGATTTATAATTTCGGCAAATTGGGTTTTTAATTCTACGAACCCACAAAGTTACAATACTAAGCAAAATAAATATCTGGGGAAACAGCTTCATTGCACATTTTGATTTAGGTACATAAGATTTACAGATAAAAATAATGGGTGTGGTATATTCTGTCCCCGCATCGTGCTGTTTTCGGTGAATAGAGAAGCAGATCACCACAGAGAGCTCTTTGATATGAAATTTGAAAGAATTCAAAAGAATAATAAAGAATATATTTTATATGGGGTCACATAAACTGTTTTTGTGGTAAAGTGTGTGTTCTAGATAACTATACCTCTGTGTTTAAGCATCTGACTATTTTTATAGGTTGTACTATACCCCTATTTAAAATTTTATTACACTTGTGTAAAAGCAAGATTAAGTAAGTACCCAAGAGGCCATTTCCAGAAGATTCAGCACGTAAATATTATGTGCATAAATAAATAAATAAATAAATAAATAAATAAATAAATAAATATGGTGCTTATAAGTTAATTTATTTCTAGCTATTTTTGAGAGCATGAACAATTTCTTAGATCATGCCTTATAAAGGCTAGCTTAGAGTTGGGGAAGACTTTCAAAACCTTTTAACGCGACTTTGGAACACGAAAGTTATTTTAAATATTAAAATGTCATTATTCCGAAATTTAGTTTTTCAGTTACTCTGTTCACTGGTACCCACCGTAACATTTTACATTCAAAAGAATTCGAAAAATACCTCGTTATTCAGTGTTAAGGCAGGAGCTAAAATGCAGTGATTGATTAAACCTCAATTGAGTCTTTGTTGGTTATTTTAATGAATTTTTAAATTTTATTTCTTGTCATGCAACTTCATAAGCAGGTCTGGGGTCAATTTCGTGTCCAATCTACCAGATCCATATGGTTTTTTCGGTGTTTCCTGGGTGGGCAAGCGAATGTTGGCTAGGTTAATTGCATGCATTGTAGACTAGTCGGAGGGTGCTCGGCACTGCATGGCAGGATGATGCGCTCTGAGTTAACCATTTCCTGCTCCGGTAGGTCCCGAATTGGTTGTTGGGACCGCTTCCGCATCATAGTAGGGAAATTTCCGTTGTCCTGACCTACCGCGGGAGGTTTCATCTAAGTAAAATGTAGGTACCTTGCCCTTTGCACTGTCGTGGCTCCTCGGGACGGCCGCACTTTTTCTGCTCGCGCATCATCATTCTTCCTGGGGATGCCCTATTTGGGCCCATAAGCACAATAGATCAAGACTGGTCGCAGTGCCGAATCCCCTCCGTAGTAATCCTGATTCTAATCCTAACTTCATATAGCATCAGGTACTAAGAAGTTCGCCTAATGATGGTACTACCTTTAGGTTCATATATAAATAATTCCTTAAAAAGTGGATTTCAATGGCAATTTTAGAGCACCAACCTTGAAAGTTACAGTTTAACTGTCATATAAAAATAACTCACAAGTATGAGTTTTTAAATTCCTAATAAAACGTTTCTTATAAACTAACACCCAGAATTCAATGCGCTTATCATCTGCACGTTTGATGCACTCATTGTTAGATGTGTTGGTGAGTGCTTCAGTGAAATAGTATGGGTATCAAGCATGGGTGGATGTAAGGATAGACACGTGATAGACACAATAACTTAGCAATTTGAAGTGAGTTGCGACTATTTAGGGGTATGTATTAGATTGTAAATCTTAATACGAGAAACTGTAACTAGACAGTGTTCTAAATCGTTTCTTCTAAGGTATTAACTACAATTCTGATTTATATTCTTTTCATAGTAATATGCGAAAGTAGGTTGCCTGAGTTACAGAAAATTTAAGAAAAATACTTGAGAAGTATAAAAAAAATATTACACAAATATGTATGTACACCAAGTGTAATAAAACCGAGCATCCTATAATTTCATAGGCTTTAGATATCTGAATTTCAAAACCTCGTCATTAACATGTTGGTACTTCAATGTGTGCATTTTCAGCTCGTTAGATTAGTTTATTCTGCGCAGTCGAACAGCTTACACATTTTTTCGAGTGCTCGGCAAATTTTTACTTATTTATTTTAAATTCTGTTCAAAAATGCAATAACGTGCAACATTACTTGAAAGGTTAACTGTGGCTTTTAGCGAACCTACTGTAAGACAAAAGTTTACCTGTGGTAGAAACGTTTCTCAAATGATTCTTGAAATCACCCGAATCACCATCAAGAGGTTTATCAAAACTGTAGCAAAGTCACTTCTCGAAATTCCAGCATGATAATACTCCCGATGGCACCTCAATGCTGTTAGCAAAGTTTTTTTGTTTCACTTTTTTGGCAACAACCAAAAATGTTATGTTGCCTCAGCCTTAGTATTTGGGTAGCCGTGGTCCTCTGTGATGTTTTGCGTATTCCAAAGTGGAGAGAACCATGAATAACCGTCATTTTGCTACCACTGATGAGAAAAACATAGTCGCTGAAGGAGCTGAGCACCAAAACTGAGTTCCAGAAATGCTTCCAAAATTGAAAAAAAAAAAAAAACGCTGGCAAAAGTGTGTTACATCTGGGAATGATTACTTAGAAGGGGATAAATAATGTTAATGATAAATAAACATTCTTTAAGAAAAAGGTAAATTCCTTTTTTACCACGCATTTTATAGGATGGTCATTAGGTACTAAGTACTGCCTATAACAAAAGCTACTGCATAATGGTACATAGGACAATGCGAATTTTAGAAATACACGCTTTTTATAATTGGCGGAATTCCTCAACTTAGATCTACTCACTCTCCTCCACAGTTAGTCTGTGAATGGGCACACGGCTATCAAATTCAGTAAAATGATTTTGATGTGTCTGCACTTCATAAATGTTTATGTGTTTTTGCGAAAAAAGTAACTCTATATTCAAAGTTTAAAGAGTACTTCATTGTTAAAGTACATCCCGAGGTTTGCGAAATTAATGTCTAAATTGTGAATAAGTTGATCACATGACTGCAATTTATTCAAGATTTCTAGGTATACACTTCTAAATAAACGATAAAAATAGCAGCAGATGTATTAATTAGAAATTTAAAAAACCTAAAATACAGAGGCGCGTTCCTAATGAGACTAACGTAATGAACCATTGAAATGTATGCCATTCATAAAAGACGTGGAATCCCTTTCACTTACCTATCGGTGACTAAGTCGTTCAATACCTATACCTAACTTAAATTATCTCTGTGCACTTTTGCCTCATTTCAGCATTATTTAACCCATCTCATTCTCATCCGAAATGACTTAAAGTTAGAGGAGTTGAATTATTAATTTTATGATATAATTTTTATATTTGGAGAATGTTGCATAAACCTTAATGCAATGAACTTGCTTTTTACCAATGATAATTTCGGAACCATTCCCTGATATTTAAATAGTCCGTTGGATGAGCCTCCAGAAACCTGGAACACAGCAACGAAGGTGAAACAGGCTGTAAAGGAACACTCGAGGTAAAAGATGATGCGTTCAAAGATGGATAAAGTCGCTAAGAATTCCAGAGTGACAACAATTCTTTGTGAACCTTGAACAATTCGAAAATCTGCGGAGAAATGGGTGGCCTGCCATAAGAAAATGAGCAAAAAGGAGGAAAAAATGTTTACACAGCGGCAAATTCCACCATGCTGTTGCAACTCACCAGCCACCTCCGCCTGGCAACTGAAAGTTGTTATGAGTTGCAAAATACTTGGTGGTAGAAATCGAAGTTCTAGAAACCCCGCGTTATGGCAATCGTTTTACAACGGCATTATTGTCGCAAAGGGAAATAATGGATGATGCTAATGATTAGTTTCTCTCCTTTGGTGACGATCTGGTAGAATTCTTGTAGATACCTCGGCGCTCTGGAGAATCGAGTCTTACCTCTGGTCGCAGTACCGGAGTGAAAGTATTTTATGCTGCAATTATTGGGAAATAAACAATTCTTTTGCTTTAAATATTGTGGGTTTTATTCCACAAAACCATTAGTAAACTAGACGTAGATTCTGTCCTTTTAAAAATTATTGTTGTTGCATCAATGAATTTTAAGTTTCTGACACACGCCACTAGTGCAACACAAATGCATTTACAACGTTTTTCTGCAAACTTGCAGAGGGATCCCAAAAACACGTTTTACTCTCAGGACCGTAGTTCGCCAAGTGAGGCTAAGCTTTCTGATTATTCTGGTTTTATGGCACACGACATTTCTAGAGCAACTAAATTACATTTCTCTTATTTGTCCACATCACCACATTACGTAATTACATTATTGTAATTACCCATAGCAACAATCGTACGTAACATTTAACTTGCGTAACATTTAACTATACCCAGTTTTACATTTCCTATTTTGTACAAATCTATTTTTCCATATCAATTCAGAACAAATTCATAAATATTTCAAAAATATGAAATAACTATCTCTCCCTACAAACACAAAAATACGTGAAGAGTGAAATAATGGGGACATTAAAAAATGATAATGAAATTCATGGTGGAATAAATGTCTCCCTACCATACCTTCACCAATTTAGGAATATGAGAATTAGCCCACGTTATGGCTTTCATTTGTTGTAATACTTTGCAGGAATTTAACAATAGTATTCTTGTATCAATTATATATTTGATTTCTATTAACTTTGTCTACAATATTACATTTCAGAATTATTTTATTTAATTGGTAAACAAATCTTGCATCTCTCTAATCAATGAATACCTATAATAAAATTAAATATGAGTGTTTCCTGCATTTGTATTGCTTGTTGTGGTTATAGGTTTGGCAGTTAATTATGAGTATAGTTTGGCTCAGGGTAAGATGCCATTAAGTAAGGTAATTAGCGATGGTTGGTTGTTATTTTGGAGAAGGTAGTTAGGTTAGGCTACTAGAGGGAACAGTTGTTAAACAAAATTTCCAGATCAGGTATGGTAGGGTAGCTTGAAATTCGTGGAATATGTGGGATAATTTCTTAGAAAATTATAGAGAGAGCTTTAGAAGGAAATGAAAACATGAATAATGAAGAATGATGAAAATGAAAAGCAGAAAATTCCAGTAACGTAGAAATGAAGTGGCAACATCATATTAGAAGCTAGTAGTGGGGGTCTTACATGCCATGTCATTAGGAGCGAAGTTACGACTACTAGGACAGCCCTTACATAATAAAGGCAGATGCCCCTTCTGTAACCAAGGAGTAACCAAGCTGCCCCCAAAAGGGGGCGCCCGGCGCCTCCAGGGCTCTTTCCTTGGGATAAGACCTAGAAGCTAAAAAGCCCCTCCCCCCATTTGGACCGTAAACTCAAGACGGATGGAAATGTATACGCCACTTACGCGCGGCAACCTCAAAGGGGAAGGCTACCGATTGACCTCGCTGGGGCCCTGTGGTGATCTAGCACACCTACTAGCTACGAAGGCTAGTAACCGCGAATGGTGAGGAAACCCTCGACACCCTCCGGACGGCCGAAGCCTCGCCGGAGGTATCCGATCTTCCACGGCTATCGGGAACACACTGCCCCCTCGAATTCATCCCAGTCCGAACAACTCCCAAACGGGAGGGGCTCGGCTGTTCGGACCGAGGTTCCTCTAGTATCTTAAGAAGTGGGGATATTACAGTCATTAGCAAAAGTGGTGATTAGGGGAATTTTTGCATCTGAGTTGGACATTCTGAGCAGAATTTTGGTTACTTCTGGACTAGCCGCCGACGCGGCAAGACGTAGCTGAATGAGGCATCATTTCTTGCCTCAATGTTAGAATCACGTTTTATCGCGTGGTATGAGACTTACATACTTTAACTTTGGTTATATAGGTATTAATTTTCATTGATCGGCAAGTTCTCGATTGAAGTCATTGCTTAAATGTTTATTAACCGTTTAAAACTTAGATTCTCGTGTCATGCTTGCTTTTATAACTCACCAACGCGTACCCTGAGATAGAACTCAGCTCGAGATTGAAGCAGCATCGTAGTGAGGCAGAATAATACTGCTTGAAAATGCGGGGTAGTTGTTAACTAAGTGCCTCGTAATATATAGTAAAACCTTGGAAACTCTCTTAGGGATTATCAAAAAAATCACACTTTCTTCGTGGAGAATTTATCATTTATGAAGAGCCTTTCCCAATTAAATTTAATCCTAAAGTGACAGCATTTTCCTCTTTCAAACTTTCCCTTCAGTTTCACTTTCACCCAAGCATTCTTCTGCGTGCATCCAACATTTCTGCTACTCTCCACAAATGCGTCTCTTTTGAAGCTTGTTGATACCTCTACTTTGAAACACGAACTCTTTCTGAACTACCGCCGTAGCTACGCACTTTCATTTGAATACAATTTGTAATATACATATTATATCTTATTATACAGCTGCATTGCTTTATGTTTAAGCCACCTTTCTCTTTTATATAACTTTACAGTGCTCGTCTTGCTATTGGCTAACTTACTGTCAGAAAATGAATATACTAATGAGTAGCATTTGTATTAGTTCTTCTTCTGCTTCTCCTGGTGCTAACATGTTTTCCTTTCAGAGCTATCCAAATAAATTAATCAATTCTTGTAATTTATATATGCCAGTTCAAATACCGCTTTAACTTATATGCCAAAACATGAGAAAAGCATGCACGATTTACCCCGTCTTACTTGATATAGCACTTTCTGAGAATTTGATGATGAGTTTAGGTAATAGCGCTATAAAACAGCATTGAGAAAATTAAATTGTGTGAGAAGAAAATATTGCACCCACGAGGAGATGCTAGCAACGTATTTCTTGAAAAAGATAGTGAACATACGCGCTGCGCGATTTAGAGATTACCGGAGATCCCCGGGGTGCATTCAGAAACCTTGCGCCAAGGAAAAGAATAATAAAAAACAAAAGGCGACTCTGATGCCTCTTTCACATCGCAGTTTGTCCCCGGAATATTATACAGTGGATGGAAATTTAAAAACCCATAACGGCGTAGTGTTTTCTTCTTAGTACCCTTGTGTGCAATTGTGTTTCCGGTTGTTTTTCCCTTTTATTTTCAGGTTCATTTTCTTCATCGTGTGCACGCATACACATACACTTGTTATTTACGATACAATGCGTGCAGGGTCATGTTATTATGTACAGAAAATATAGATTAGTGCCGGATATTTGATTGGAATCATGGCTGTGCAAATTAAATTTTTATCATACAGTTAGAAATCGCATTTATTCTAAAGAGTAGAATTATTTTTGAAGTTGATGATGATGCTGATGCTGCTGTTGCTGCTGATGATAATGACGACCAGTGTCCGGATTTTAAGGTCATAAAATGCATTAATTGTGTTTAGTAGAATAGCTTAAATTGATCAACAAAATTATCTAAAATGACTTTAAAGTTTTGTATAACTTTAAAGCATGAGAATGTTTCCAAAAGGGGAAGCCCTACAAAAGTCCCTGTAAAATCTGTCATGGATACACCTTGTTGCAGCAAAAGTTGTGTGTATTTCTCCTTACTTGCGAGTTGCGCTGCGGTATATGCTAACAGTGATCAACCTGATGCCTGACGTGAATATTACTTTTTCGTACATATTCGAAAATAATACTTCTCTGTCCGCAAAGAAAAAAGTAGCAGCAAATTCAGATATGATTTGTCTTAAGAACAACATTTTCATATCTTTATTTTAGGATAGGTGGAATGAAAATATGAAAACAGCTGAAATCCAATCTTCTCTCTCAGAATATCGGTGACTATGAAAGTAATAGTAAACCTGGCCATTTAACTTGCGAAGCGGCACATGCAAAAATGAACTTACACATTATCGAGCGGAACATTAGGGGAGTAGGAGTATTGCTACGACAACAATATGTACAATATTGGATAGAAACAGATTTTCAAAATGTAAATTTTAAACCAATAGAACATTCACTTACTTTCTTGGACTAAATAAATTATCAAGCAACTTAATAATTTTCATTAATTTAGCTTTTAACCCCCTAAAATGACCAGAAAATGAAAATATTGGTAAACCACTGGTCCAAATGACCTACTGATTGAAACCATTGACATAAAACTTAAATCCAAAAATATAATGAAGAAAATATACAATGCAGTTAATATGTAATTTATACCAGAGGTTCTGCCTTAATGCATATTGTATAAATAATATTAACATATGGCAAGACAGCCCATAATAGGCCAATTTCTGCCAAGCGGACTACCTGCCTCACACCCAGGTAAGATAGAGGTAGGCGATCATCCAACCCATACGGTGAAATGTGGTGAGTATCTCGGCCCACAAGCCGTGAAATTAATGCATACTGTATAGGGGAGACAAAAAATAAGAAATTTTCAAAATGACCTGTGGAGCCGTCATCACCACCTACATTAGTATTTCCAGATATTATGCTTTTATGACAAAACTCGCACCACCATGCACTCACATGGATGTTTTTCATTTTTCATATGTATCATTGTCTATTTTCTTTAATTCAGAAAGGCTGGAGGCAATACTTCCACGGATTACTGTACTCGTATGTAGTACCGAAATGTAATAGGTAACAAGGGAAGTACAAGCAATGATAGGCTTGGAGTTCCGTATACAATCAGAAACAAACAAGGTCAGTTCCTATTTGCCTTGTATAAAGAATATTTGGAAGAGGAATTTCGCTGAGGGCAAAATGATTGAACACAACATTTGCATTTTTATGAAAATCCTGTGCCTAGTAACCACAGTGTAGTAGATACGTATTCGCGAGCTGTAGTAGCACAAAAGGAAATGAACCGGAAGATATATACACCGACTCCTGTGTCTGCATGCAGCATTCGATTTATTGAGCTTCCGTGCTTCGTTTTGCATTGCGGCATATGAAATTTAATTCCGAACTCGAAGAAGAAACGTGTAAAGGCGGTAAAACAGAATACTGGAAAAAGTCGCTTTCAAGAACAGCAATTGAAGATGCATTCGAGCTTTCCTTGCTTCCTTAGTTGATGCACTTATAAACAAGGTTATGTTTATGTATCTCGAAGAAATCTATACTACCTGTGTATGAAATGGATCCTTTTATGTTTTTCGTTTATGTCATCTCTAGAATCCCTTTTAATGGACCTAACGTATAAAGCAGTATATTAATCCAATAAAGTAACAATGTTTATAACAAATTTCGAAAATATATCTGATTGACTTAAGAAATTTTCACATTTTTTTTTAGATTTTATATTTAGATATTTTTTTATTTTATTTTAGATGTTTATTAAAATCTTTGTACGGTAAAATGTTTTCCTTTCTTATGTTTTTACACTTCTGATTGAAGTTTCCATATCTCTTTAACATACCATTATAATTACCCTGTGTAATTTAAATGAAGCTAAATAAGCAATAAACAATATTTTGTATGTTATATTCTTTTGCCTTTATGGATATGAAAGTATTTAATGTTAAAAAATATTACCTTTCAGTAAGTAATATAATAGGTTTATCATTCATGAAGTTTTACTGAAAATTAGCACAACATTTTGATTACTTTCTAATTATATATATATAAGCTTTAAAGTATAGTACTGGTCTTAGGAGTTCTCACAGACTTATATTGGCAATATTACTGGATTCAAAGTTGCCAATGAAGGTATTCAGCATAAATACAGCAGAAACCCAAAAATTCAAAGTGTGTCTTTTCTTGCACTTCAGCTACTACATTTACTGCTTCAACACCTAAGGTTATACTAATCTCTCTTTCATATAACCTTGCCCCGCTGACATGTATACTCCGCGTGCAACTACCTTCCCCCTCATCCTAATTGGCTAATGCTTTCGCGCCATAGGCCATAGGTGGTTCCTTCCCGTCACATTTAAACCTGCAGTAAATGTCATAATAATTGCAAGGAAGATAGATAAAATCATACAAATAAGAATATGAAGGCATGCAAAAATAATGAAGTTTATAATAAAACTGACCAAGTTGAAACTGAATGCATGAGCACTAAAACTGAAACAAGTTTACAATGAAAGGCCTTCGGCCTTTTCCACTGTTCTTTTTTTAAAACCAGCACACATACCTTGCAAAATGCTTAACTTTCAGTATTAAAAGTCGTGTCATTCCATACTTGTCGTGTGTCCTTCATTCACCCAAGTCTCGTCAAGGTAGTATATTTTAGGATTTGTATCCCAGTACAATCTGATTGTCCTTAAATAACGTCTTGGCCACACAACAATATCGCCCTTGGAGTGGTAAGTTTTCCTGTTGTCTCAACTTCATGTCGCGATGTTCCTACGCACACACCGGTAAGTTCGGAGCACAGCTGTTCGACTTCTCTCACTGACAAAGACGGACTCTTTTCTGTGAGTGCATTAAATACATGCAACACAATTCTTTTTTCGCCGCTTTGTTAAGGTTTTCCCTTTCCATGCTTCAGCGAAAAACTGGCGCTAGACTCTGCCATTATACATATAATAAGTACACGCGCAATAAACGACCAATAAAATAATTTAGCTCTCGCACTCGGCATAGCACACCGTTGAATGGCGATATATGACTAATCCAGTTCAAAACAAGGTCACCGATGAAAGTCATATAAACAAATGTGTCACCACTACCGCTAAATCACGTGCTATCGTGCCATGTGCTTGAGAGCTAAGCAACCTCCTCTTTACTTCGTTTAAGAATTAACATGTATTTCAGATAAATCAACTTTGTTACATAATATATTTAATTAAAGCAGTTGCGAAAATATAAATTTGACAATTCTCTTCCAACTAATAAAGATATAACGCCATGATAAGTAACGAACTAATTTTTACCGCACAACAGTATACAACAGCAGCCAATTAGAGGGGATAAGGTCATGTGACCGTTTAGAGATATGGGGCAAGCTTATGTGAAACAAGGATTAGAGGCTTTACCTTGGCAACAATGGTTACTGTTATTATTGGGCTGAACGTTAACATGACTTTTTGTGTGATAATACAAACTCTCAGATAACGAACTGATTATTATCGGCTTAGTGATGGGCTTATTGGAAGGTTTCTGGAACGACTGCTAAGCACTAATGAACGCATCACTTCAGCCAATGAAATGTACAGGAATCACAAATAACAGGTAGATGTTATGTCGTTGTGGAATAATCAGTACATTATCTGAGAGGTATCTTATTAACAAAGAAAAGCTAGGGTAACGTTTTGAGCAGCAGGATAATAATGAAGTAAACTCGTTTATTGCTAACATAATTATGGGTTAGTTTATATTTGAATTTATATGTTAGATTCCCTTTTTCCTTCTCCGTCTCTCTCTCTCTCTTGTAGATATACCTACGCGCATAAGAACACATACATCACGCTCCCAGACTGTAGGGAGGAAAATGAATAGTGCCGACTGAAGAAAAACTGTCATCCTGCAAGGGGAAACCAAATTTGGGCCCTCTAAATATCTGATTTAAACTGCCATGCTCACCAAGACTACGAAACATCAATCTACTTGAATTAATACATTTTTTTATTTCGGATTATCTACCTTCACAAATATAACATTAGGACACGGTTTGCCAGCCTTTGATTATTTACTTTCCGTTTAGTTTACTAATGTTAGATAAAACAATTATTATATTCCTTCAAAGTATTCTTAACGCCGTCAGAATATATCTCCACATTTTCGCTAAGGATAGAAAAATGTGAAAACAAAACAAATGCCGGTTTGTGAACTGCATGATTAAAATATTAGAATACTCAAACTTCGAGCCTTGCTTGTTTCAAAGTGCAAGCTGAAAATTAAACCATACAGACCCAATTTTAGTTATATCATATTTGTGAAATAAATTCTTAAGTAAGTAAAGCCTCCACTCTAACCTCGTGTCAGAGTAACAGAGTGGAATGAAGTAACCTAAAGTGTCTAATAAGAATAACACGTCAATAGCATAGACTGGACTACAGTATATGCGGAGGGAATTCCACAGAGCACCTAAAGACATTCATGATGTATCAGACCTATGGAAAGAAGAGGATGAGACTGCTTCGAAGTGCGGGTGTGCTGGAGCCTGGGCCAGAGGCATGAGCCAATGTGGGGCTTCGTAACGGAGCTGGAGATCTTTTATCTCGGCGCCAGGATGCGCTGTGGTGTCTTCAACCACACGGGTTTCGACTCCGTCCCACCTCAGCAGAGCAAACAACTGCAACGCCACCCATATGCCAAGAACAGCAGCTACAGAACGCGAAGTTCACATGCGTTAGCAAGAGACTGGCCCATCTCCGTTTATCGCACCCAGATTAAAATTAAAATGAGCTGAAATGGAGGAACAGGAGGTCGCGATAAGGAAATTAACCAAAGCAGGGACCAAAGAAAACCGTGGATTCGAACAGGGGACCTCCGGAATGCGAGTAGCACACTATTGAACAAATGAATACAAATTTTGAGGTTAGTAGTTTGCAATCTTGAAGCATCATTGTGAATACTTAAGATCTGCTGTTTTGCTAAGGAATGATTCTAATTCTTCCTAGCACACGATATAAAGAATGCAGAGCACAGTGAAATATATATCGACCTATAAATCAACTCAGAAACCTCTTAATGCCTATTTACAATTAAAGTCATAACTTACATTACAACTTCTAGCTAACAGTTATCAAACCATAAAAGTAGGACAACACCCAGCAAGAACTAAGGAACAGGTTAAAATGCGAATCAGTATTAAAGATGTGAAGATACAAAGAAATCGCACTGCCCATGACAATGTATAGAAGCAAAAGTGAGTGCCTGAATATAATCACTACTTTTCTTTACCCTACCCTGTATGTCAGCAGTATCAGATGTTTATTTATAGTCATCTCTTATTGGCCACTGGGCTTCTAACTGCGTACAGCAGTAAACAATATGTACCGTCGTAGAAATTATTTCCTTAGTTAAAATAATGATTTATTTCCTACATGATGAATATTTCAGCCAAAGTAGTATTCTATCACACAAAATATGCGTATGGAAGCAACGACGTATATGTAGATTATTATTTTAAAATATGAGTAAGGCCCACTCATATGTATGCTGGGATATTTGAAACAGCAGCACGTGTGTCATTAACATATCTTTTCTAAGAATAAACCACTCTGATGTCTGTCTCACGTTCAAGAGGTCCCGAGTTCGAATCTCGGCCAGGGTGAGTTACTTGGATAAGGTAATTTCCGGGCTTGTCCCTTATCCTAAAAGACGAATGTCGGGTAACTCTAAGCTCCATGCACCCTGGGCCCATTGCAAAGTTAAAGGGCGTAAATTAAAAAAAAAACACCCTGAGTTTCAAGTTTCAATTTAATGCCTCGTTATTCAGGACGGTGAAATGTGCGTGATATTTTCTTATTTCCTAAGGAAATTGTGCATAATGGCAGCGCCAGTGGCATAATGAGGAGAAACCCTTAAGTAGTGTCATGAAACAAACAATAGAACGCTAGCTGACAAAGTATGTCTTTTACTGATAACTGCATCTCTTCAGTAGTAGGCTTTGATATCTCTTAATACATAACATGTTACACATAGGCTCTCGTTATGATAAGCCGGAGGAAGCCATAGTCAGCTGTTGTCATGAATTTCACTCAGAAACACCCTACTCCTCACGTCATTGTGGTCTGAATGCAGAACTTCTCAAGACACTTCCACAATGCTACACGTTTTATCAGTATCTGCATTCCGCTATCATTTCACTATGATCCTTGGATGATTGCTTCAGCTAACTAGCACACCACCTCCAATATCATTAACACCATTCAACCAAAGAGAAAAGACAGACCAGCAACATGCATCTGTTTTCTTATATGCCTTAAAAATACCTCAACTTTTTATTTTTGTGCAGTGAAATAACTGATAAAAACATAACAACTCAAGATATAGATTCCAGTTCTGTTAATTCGGTGAAGTGAAGCAACAGATTCAGAGCTTTAAGTCACTACTTCTTTTTATCGTTTCAAAGAAGAGTGAAGCAGACTGGTTATATTGCCGTTGCCAGGTAACGAACAAAAAAGGTCTATCCCACTGCAACCCATGTACGGTTCACTGCATGATGTAGTGGTCTGCCGGAATATTCCGCATAGTCACCGAACCATGAGGTTGTCAGGCACGGCTAGCCGCGCCATCGTCGTAATGAGGCGCTAGTATAGAAATACGTTGCGCGCTGACAGCGTTCAGGCGAACATTTATAGTATTACCTAATTCACTACTGGCTCCAAGTGAGATAGGATGGGAAGACTGCAGGCATAATTACGTAAAGGGAGGTTGTGTAAATGAAGGACTGGAGTGTGCAGAAGAGACCAGTAATTTAAGGGAGAGCAAAAGCCCTGTTTGCTAATGTTAGCAAACGTATGTCCCATTATCTCAGGTACTATTAAAGAACGTTTACTGGAAGGTTCACGTTTTGGAGTCTCTAACCCTGCTTTCACATAGTGGTCGATGTAATTATATGAGCTAAGTTCAAAACAGCTTTTATCATTTAGAATTAGTTGACATAGATTAGAAACGCAGAACTGTAATTTCAATAAGTAGTGCTGCAGTTACTTGTCCATAGCTTATACACAAAATAAATACAAATTGACCATTAAATATATTTTTCTGGCAGACCAGGGCTAGGAAGTTCTTGCCGCCCGCCGTTCCCTATGCAGGTCGCGACCGCCCATCTCCCGGCATCCAAACAGGTCATAGGTAATAAACGCACAGCGGAGAGGCATTACAACCCTTGCACAGAAAAAAAGAGACTTATGAATGAATGTGTAGTATTTAACGCCCGCTTTTACTGCATACGGCACCGCAAAGGTGACACTGATAATACATGAGATGAAGATGGAGCACCGGTGGAATGAGATGGCGGGGGAAACCGGACGTCCAAGAGAAAACCCGCACAGCGCCGTGTTGTCCACCTCAGATCTCACTTTGCGGTTGCCTGGGATCGAACTCGGGCCGCCTTGGTGAGAGCCAAGCGGTCTAACCACTGAGCCACGGCGCGGCCAGAGACTTATGAGACATTCGTAAATGAACATCTATTTAGATCATTATGTACAACATACAAATTCTTATATAATACATCTGGGTTTTTTCTGTGGCTGATCTCATTACTTACATAGACACATTGCGGCAACACCCAAACAATTATAACGCGGGTTGTAACATTTCCTTATTGAATGTAAAATAATATCCAAATAATAAAATTAATTTCCTAAATATCTGAAGACTCTTACTAGACAAAATGCCAAAGCAGGAAGTTTTCTGCATATTTACTCATGTGCGGCCGTATTACTAATAACAATAATGTACATCTGAAGCCTTCAAGGCCGCGCCGTGGCTCAGTGGTTAGACCGCTTGGCTCTAACCAAGTCGGCCCGGGTTCGAGCCCAGGCGACCGCAAAGTGAGATTGTGGTTGACAACACGGCGCTGTGGCGGGTTTTCTCCGGGATCTCCGGTTTCCCCTGCCATCTCATTCCCCCGGTGCTCCATCTTCATCTCATGTATCATCAGTGTCATCGCCTGCGGTGCCGTATGTAGTAAAAGCGGTCGTTAAACACTACACATTTCATTTCATTTTTGAAACCTTTCAAATAAAAAAGTCATTGTATGTCCCGTAAAACAAAATTTGGTTGATTGATAATTTATTGCAAATTCGTTAATGATTTCAGCTAATTGTTTAATCGATCTGGCTTCTGTTTTTTCCATCTTTGCTGAAGCGTCCCACTGAAATGTAAATGTAAATAATTAATTAAGTAAGGACATGAATATGTACACTTCTAGAAAAAATACAATGGTTGCACCGCAAGTTTAGTTGCTCATCTTTGAAGCACAAGAAAGATGTTTTTCGCATTTCTTCCTTCCTACCATCGTGCTCTGTTTCATGTAGTTACACTGCAGTAATGAGTTGCATTTTAAGATGAACCTTGCCCTTGCTAGTAGCGCTGCGTTGTGTAGCCATGATTATCCGCTCTTACATTGCTCAAGGAAATCGGCACGAACTTCCTAGCTCTCGAAATAACTGATGCGTTACGATATAAAATCTATGGAACAATTTGTTTTACAGTAACCAGTTTATATACAAATTTAGCATGATAAATGTCTGTTCCTCATAAATTTCACGTGGGTATATTTTATAAATATTTAATATTTCTGCTCAGGCAGGTCGGCCTGATGTTCTTATTTGACAGACCTGAAAATGAGAGCCCACATATGTTGGGTTCTATGGTGATGTTTAACAAAATTTGAGTGAAGTGTCAGGAGCTACTCCTATTTTTCGACTATGGTCCACAAGCTCGGAAGGAACTTTACTTCAAATGACCGTGAATAATTGCAAGCACATACATAATTATTTTATGATTTCCAGTGGTTCCCTGATTATTCTGGTATGGTTTCTAATCAATTGCTGCCTTGTTCTCTCTGACCTTATTTATGTTATACATTTTAGGGCTGTAGCATTAATTTACAAAGTGATGTTTAACTAATAATATATGTAAAACGGATAGTAACTAAACATGTCTATTAACAAAATTCGTATTCCAGAATCCTTTACTACTGAACAAAGAAGTCTATTAGTAGGAAAATGATACAATAAGCAAATAATATTAACCATTGTGGCTACATAATTTCATATATTCAAATTTGGATGTTAAAAGAATTTCTAAATGAAATTATGTATGCTTAACGACAAAGCGAAGCCTTAAAACTGCCAGAAAAGAAACTACATTAATATTTTAAGATGTTCTGTTGCAGGGTTCAAAACGTAGGACAGTTTGGAAAACTTAAGGAAGAAAAATGCTGTCGAAGAAATTATACTCCTAAGGACTGTCGAAAGCCTTAGTTCATTAAATAGAGAAAGAAATAAAGAAATTATAACATTTTAATTTGACTGAGAAGATAAACTTATATTACATTAACTGACATTGTGTTATACCATATAATTGGCGGATTGTATGATGTATGTAATTCTTAGTTATGTATGTTCGTTTAAGGACTAATAGTAATTAAAAGGTATAAATTATAAAGGCCAAGATGTTAACTAAAGTTGCACTTCATTGTTTACACAGCGCTTAAACTAAACAATGGAAATGCTAGACTATGGAAAACTGTGAAATGACCGTGTTACATAACGAATGTATTTATATATGCATCAATTAATGTAGCTCAATTACCATAGTGATTGAATAATAACACTGGAAATCATTAAACCAACAGTTGGTCTGTCACACCACATTTATTTTAAATTCCTGACTTCTATGTATTTCATAAAATTTACATATGGTATTGGTTAATTATAGCAGAATAACAAACTACATTAAATATGTGCACATACGTTCAGGGAAAAAAGGAGTTATGTAGATATAATGAAATAAACAATATTAAATATTCCTAGAATGTACAATTGAATTAAAGTAGATCTGCAATCTGCACAATTTACTTGGGATTTCCTTAGATATGCACCTTTTGTAAACCATTCCATGCAGGGACGATAAGTATTCAATTATACATTGGGAATATTAACAAAAATAAGTGGACGTTCTTGATGAAAAGGACATATAAGCATGTATTAATAAAACACTAAATAGCGTAAACGAATGGGATAGATCAAAGACAACTCGGAAGTCTAGATTTACAAATCTGGATTTCATTTCTATATAACTGAAGGCTATGGTTGCATGTTTTATTAGGCGGGTAGGTCAACGTTTAGTGGGTATATATATATATATATATATATATATATATATATATATATATATAATCATATTCCTATGTCCATCTTTCCGGATAAGTTTAGTTTCGGTAGACAGTAATATACAGCAGATTTGCTTTGAACAGAAAACTGTTTCCTCCGGCATGAGATGTGCTTCTCTAATTGTTTATGAGGCTAGCGTTGGTCACTGAGGATAGTGACTATGGAAGTTTAATTCGGAAATGTTAAAGGCCGCTGGCTAGTCGATAGCAGTTCGGTCACCGCTTGCACTGTGTACCCTGTCCCATTCGGGAGATTTAGTAAGCACAATAGGCCCAGATTGAAATCCTCTTTCACGTCTTATCCATGTCTACACCTCATTTGTGACACGTAAAAGATGTGTTTCGAGCAATGCAATGACTATGGTACAAAAGTGAAGTATTTCATAAAAAATATCCGTCTGTATGACTTGCCAAAACTTATGAAGGTTATGAAAATGGATTGATAGTTTGCATTAAAATGTCCTATCTGTACCATATTTTAAGGAATGTCATGTAGCTCTTTATTATCTGACAAAAGTGTAACCTCGTATAAAATTACAAGTAAAAAAGGATAATGTTTGCCGACATTGAAGTGAACAAATTATTCAAAATTTACTGTTTACACTCCCTGAATAATTAAAAAAGAAGAGAGAGAGAGAACGCCGACCGTCTGTCCTTTATGAGCAGGGTAATAACAAAATTCAAAAGGGACTATTAAACCTATTATCGCGGTCAACGTGTATATAATGATTTTAATAAGTATCCGCCAGTATAAAAGTGCGTTGTACATATAAATGTTATTAAAATGTTACATTTTCCAAAAGTGACCCTAACTTGTTTCACTAAAGTAACAAATTACTAGCATAATTTTACGACAAATTAAGGAAAGCTTTTAAATATGAAAGAACCTCTGAGGTCTGCTTTATATGCAATGACTTTTCATATCTGGCAAATTGTAAGAGATCGAGATTATCCTATCATAAGAAATTGCAGATCTCGTTATAACACAAAAGTTATGCCACACTTATTTGCAGAATATTCATTACTGAAATATTGTTATTTGCTTGAATTTTAAAATATGTCCCTGTCTCATATGCTCAGCCAAGGGAAATAATTTCAGTTAATTCACAGCTATCGGGTTTATCTATTGTATTTCCTTATCCCCATTAAATCTGCAAGAAAACGAGCAATAAAATAATATTTACGATTGTTTATATTGAATAACACAAAGAAAATACAATACTTAGCTTTTGTGAGAATAGAAAAGATAGAGGCTGATTAAAAGATTCAAAGCCATAGCCGAGAAAATCCATGGTTCAAATTTTTTCAGTCCTTTTCTATCTTTTTAAAGGTTCTCCTATACATGGTTAGTGTGAAGAAGAGTACATTTTGAATAGTTGAGAATAAAGAATGGTTACGGAAGACTAATATATAAAGGAATGGATTAAGAAACGTATGTGACTGCAACACACCAGATTTTTGCCTCTTAAGCTAATTACACCAACTTCAATCAAAATATTCATTTCACCACACGAAGTTTCATGAGATTTTACAGTTACACGTTAATGACAATAAAATTTGTGTTCAGGTCGTCTTATAAAATATCATTTTTGATTAGTAAAACACAATTCCGAAGTATTTTGATCCTTGAATTTTCGGATAGTCATTTCTTTATCTACCATATTAAGTGTGTCTGTAAATATGTTTGAAATTAAGGATGTTACACAGTTCAGTCCACTTTAAAATATATAGGAGTGTAATAAATCTCGGAGCTTACTTGAACAGATTCCTTCACCTATTCTACGTAGATTACACCTTCATTGTTGAATCAGTGATAATGTCCATCTACGTATGTATCAACGGCTATTGTCATTTTGCGTACGTTATTCTTGCACGGAATCTGTTGAAAGGTGCCTGAGGGGTGCTGATGGACAGATGCTCTAGAGATTAGCCGAGATTCCCATGGGAAGGGATGGTAAATGGAGCGGAACGGTTTAGAGGAGTAGGGGCTATGGATACACTGTCAAGTGTCCCTAGGGAGAACCCTGATGGACAATTGCATGGTCCGGAGAGTAGTAGCACCTCTCCATCCTCACCTCCCTCCCCAATAGCCGGATATTACAATGGGCATAATGATATATACCAAGCTTAGGATAAAGCACATGATGCAGGTGGGAAAACTCAAGTGAACTATGTCGTTTAAATTTGGGAAACTTTACTATGATATTTATTATTTTTGGCCTAGCTACATTTTTATAGTTCCAGAGTTTAAAATGGAGCATTTATCCTACAAATTTACGTGATATGTTCATATGATTCAGTCTATCCACTATTTTTATATCTCTCTCGAAGTTTTATTTTATATAAACCTTGTGTTACTACTGCTTTACTTAATAGAGATAAACATTTGCAGAAATAGTTTCACACACAATTCATTGAAGGAGCAGGGGAAATAGAGGAAACTGAAGCGATAG
Organism: Mantis religiosa; assembly: GCA_030765055.1. NCBI lineage: Eukaryota > Metazoa > Arthropoda > Insecta > Mantodea > Mantidae > Mantis > Mantis religiosa. Next base: position 129,430,289 of record CM060947.1, read on the forward strand.
TCGGCCGTCTTCACACCTTTGCTTTGAGCGACATCATCACCGGTTCATTCTGCTGACAAATTAACGTCCTCCGTTGCTAAAGTAGGGTATATTTCACACAATTTGCAAAAGACGTTGAACATACTTTGTTTTCCACCAATTTTAAGGGTTGCCCTCTCAGAAGTTTACATAATGCATGGAAGCAGCCATGTTGTAAACAGATTCTCCCACTTCCTTCTGATTTAAAACTGCACAAGCGCAGCGTACGCTCTAATACATACAAATTATGCTTACATTTACCAAACAAAATATTAATTAATTGCTGTTTGACTGTAGTATTTGTAATAATATGAAGTTTCCTTACATATATTACATTAGATGAAAAGTCTTTAAAAACGAATGCGAACTATATATTTCATCTACAGAAACTTAAAAGGCTAAGCAGCCAATGATGTCACACACGTACACGCGTGGTTCTTACATCACCATATAAACTAAGGACGGCACCGATGATGAATTGTCGCCCTCAGGTTTGCATCAGAACATCTTTAAACATCAGAAGTTTGTTGAAATATTCTAAGTAATGGGAATATCGATACTTGATAAATTGAATAAGACATGGTATATTCGTTTCCGGAGTAAGTATCTGTGTAGGTGTGTCATGCCGGTTCAATATATTCTGGGGAATTCAAGCCACTAAACAGGTTTTTGGTGGCTATTAGAGAAAGATTTAGATGTGGAATCCATTTGTTATGAAAATATATAAAACGTATCTCTCGTATTTTTATAAAATTCTTTAGAACTAAAATAAGATCTGAACTACTTTACAATACTATAAGTAAAATTAAAATTCTTTACAACGACTTTTGCAAATTGAAATATTAGAAATAATATTCCACGTGGAAAGGGTGATTGGTATTTCACTATAAATTTTGGACTAGTTCGGTTCATAGACACAAACTCCAATCCATCATCATCATCATCATCATCATCATCATCATCATCATCATCATCATCATCATCATCATCATCATCATCATCATCATCATCATCATCATCATCATCATCATCATCATCATCATCATCATCATCATCATCATCATCATCATCATCATCATCATCATCATCATCATCATCATCATCATCGTCGTCGTCGTCGTCGTCGTCTTCGTCATCATCGTCATCATCATCGTCGTCGTCGTCATCATCATCATCATCATTATTGTTTGGGGAAGAAGAGCATTATTCAGTTTGTCTGAGAACACTTAAATGCGTAAAATCTTGATATTCATGCAATAGCTTCTGCTATACTAGGTAAGTGGTAAGTACCACATAACCACAGTTCATAAGACGTTATATGTACGTAAAGATAGGTAAACTCTATAAATTTAATATAACTTCTGTCTTGTAGACCACGATTAAATTTAAACCACGAAAGCTATAATATCACACATTATTTATATTTTGAGTAAAAACTAATCTATTTGGGCTAGTTCCAATGCACTACGGAATGAGTTATTTAATTTGAATTCAGCATAGTAGCACATTATATTGGTACTGGCAAGCTTCTTGTTGTTGCTTCCTTATAATTAAGCCAGATAGAAAATGACTTATTTTATATTATAAACAAAAGCAAAAGATACATGTGTCTGTAGTATGTTTTATGGAATAAGTTTTGCACTTTTCTCTCAGTGATGGAAAAGTTACCACTTTCGAAATTCTTAGTTTAATATTCTAGTTTATAGAATATTATATTGATAATTTAATCCTAAATTTATATCCGGATCTGCATCTGTCTTACTTGCATGACTATTAACAGCGTATTTCATTGACTTGCAAATTCGACTTTCCGGAATTTAATTTGCGGTCTTCTTCTGGGTATCCTTAAGTGAGTGGTCAACAGTTTTATTATCGTCCTTTACTCCGCCATCAGCCATGTCGTAAACTTCGTGAAAGCCGAAGTTGTAAATAAAATAAATTTCCGGAGGGTAACCTTTTAGGTAGTAAACAAGAAATTCTATTAGCTTCTGGCTTTTCGCAGAATCACCTTACATTAAATTTAATTGGAAGCCATAAAAAGAAAATCATTAAGGACTTAGTGGTGTGGATGTTGACGTTGATAAGGGAAAGATCCTTAGCAGAAATTGAGCTTCAAAGTGTAGGAAAGAAAAAGATACTTTCTGAGCAATAAAACATATTTATGTTAAAATTCAGATGTGTTACAATTATTCAAATAATGTGTAATGCACAGTTGCAGAAAGGTATTATTTTGAAACATGTTTCAGTTTTATTATACGTGTTTTTATTCTTCTTTGGCAGTGTTAGTGCTATTTGAAATAAATGGTTATCAAACATTTATGTTGTTAATTTTGAGTATAGTTCTTGTTATAGATACCAGCTAGATACTACTAGATATACTAGAAAGTGCTATTATCCCAAATGTAAATACAATGTTTGTAAGCTAGCCTGGTGTAATTTAATAAAGACGGTATTTCGATTTAAACTACCGTATACAAGTTGAATACATTGTTGAAATATATGCTTAATATAAAGCTACGATAAAAACAACAGACCGAATTTAAAAGGAAACACCAAATATATATTCTCGCTTTTTATGTTTTTAGCCCGTTCTGATACTAAATATGTAAGGCACTTGATATCGAGATGCACTTTTTGACTTACTTCGAATTAAAAGAAAAGTAGGTATTTTCAAGAAAGTATCCGTGTTGTGTGAGTTGTATATGTATTTGTCCTGTGAAAAGCATAACAGAAAGTCAAAAGTTCGAATTAAATACATAAATAGTAAACAACCAAATCTAGAAAACAGCTTACGAGACAAAAGCAATGTTCTACCGGGATTGTGATTGGGATTTCATTACGGAGGGGATTCGGTACTTAGGCCACCATGCTGAGCCCATTTTTGCTATGGCCAAAAGTGGGGGCACCCCCGGGACGAACGGTGAAACGAAGGAGACAGCGGGCGGCCGACCCAAGGAGCCACAACAGTATAGAGGGCAGGGTCAGAGACTTTCCCCAGCAGGCCAGGGCAACGAACTCGCTGCCCCACAGTGGGAGGAGGAAATAGTTTTCCTCAGAGCATATCATCCCGCTATACATCGCCGAGACACCCGCCGACACTTCTACCCTGAAAGAGAGCACCAGATGAGAGATGATGTGAAATGATGATGGAGATGAAATGGAGGGACAGGAAATTCGCGATATGTAAATAGCCTACCAGCATTCACCTAGCGATCCGGGAAACCCCCGAAAAAGCTCATGGATCTGGTAGGTCGGGCACGGGAATCGAAACCGGGCCTTCCGATTGCGAGCCACAGACGAAACCGCCTGAGCCATTCCTCTCGGTACGGTGCTACCCGACAACTGTAAATTTATTTGAGTACTTAAACATTAACGAGATTTTCATATAAATTTACAAATACTTATACTGTTTTTAAGTGTAATGCCAAAACTCTAAGTATATTATACTCTGATTATTCGGGTATTGTAGGAGAAAGTATGCACGAATAATAGAAAAAAATATGTGTAATAGAGGAAGCTGTAATTTCAGTTTCTACTAATTTTCCTTTTAATGTTAACATATACTTTTCCCCTTTCTCTTCTCTTTTATAAATTTACTTTCACTTGCTTCCTTGACACATGCCAATGAATAGCAGAAAAACTGAATTTTTTTTTTCAATTCTCACGGAAAAGCTAGCCAATATCAATGGAAACTATACTCTGCGACACGATGTGGCCGTTCAAAGAATGGAAATGACATTTATTGTCACGCGGCGAGTCGTTTATTGCTGTTTACTAGAGAAAAATTATGTGTGCACAGTATTTCTTTTTTCTGGAGGGAATGTACGAATGACTGCCATACGGTATACTGTATGTGACACATCAAAGCCAAATATAGTAAGCTACCCTTTAGATATTTCACCATCACTTAATTCTGTTCTACCTGCCAATAACAGCAACGACATATGTAATGATACAATTTCTACCAGTTTATCGCCATATAGAATACTATTAGGTAGGTAATATTTTGTATGTGACATGCACGAATTGTGACTTATTTGTACATACGAGAAATTTCCATAACGAGCTGCCAGAATTCAGTAAACATTACAACTAATTTTTGTGGCTACCTAACTCAAGTGATGATTCCGTAGTTTATTATTCTTTAAGTTAGCGAAATGTGATTTAATTCAAGGTAATTAGCGGTGGAGTTTGCAAAAATCAATTCTAGAGCTTTTTGCTATGAAAAATACTCCTAATAAAGCTCTGTATGTCCACCACTTAAGTAAACATGGTGTAACATTTATAGGGACTCGTGTTACATTCGAGATTCTTAACTCGATCTTGCAAAATGAAGGAAGTGTTACCCTTTTAACATACAATAATGTCGAAATAATTTGATGTCCAGCAGTCCACAGCTCTATACAAAAAGAATACCATGAATTTTTAAAATGAGGCAATGGAAAATTGAAAAGCAATTTCGAAAAATGTTTTCTGACATGTATGTGAAATATGGAAGTTTCACAGTATGTTGAATAAAATGTCTGTAAGCTACTTTATTTTATTTTGTAAATACGGTGAACATTTCGTTTTGTATGGCGTGAAAATTATTATTTGGTAACTCAAAACTGGATAGATACGTCTGCGGTATTTAGGTGGCCACAAAATAAAGAATACTTCTGTTTAAGATTTACACTAGTGCACTATTATTTATTTGTTTATCTTCTTTGGGTGGGGTACCAAAAAGGGTAGCGAGAGGCAGAAGTTTTGCAACGACGTAAAAAGCAAGAGTTGGCGGTTGAATCACAGGACCTGAATAGTTGAATGCGTTACGTGTACGTTAACATGGTAACAATTGCTTAGAGAAATTTCAGATTTCTATCTTTCTACCTCATTTTGTAATAGGCTAGTGTGGAAGAATAATTATTATTGATAGAGCAGATGTTAATAAACTGTGAAGCCCGGGAACTACGACATCGTAAGTCTTCAGTGGAGTATATATCTCAAACTCAGTTTCAGGATTCCTTGTGATTTAGAGGTAATACAATCGTACCGGCATATTCCCATTTTTAACGAGCGAGTTTTCATTTTTTTAAACTAGATTCCTTTAACGTCATATAGGACGATTAAGGAAATTGATGAAATTGTGTCCAAATGAGCAGGGTTTCATAGAACTTAGGCTTGCTCGATATTCATTTTCCAGGATAAGGGAAAATCTAGGAAAATACCTCAGAGATAACTCACCCTTGCCAAGATTCGAACTCCAGACCTCTTGAACTTGTAGACATGAAATAAGTAGTGTATAACACCCGCTTTTACTACACACGGCACCGCAGGGTGGCATGAAATGGCGGAGAAACAGCAGATCCCGGAGAACACCCACCCGAGTGCTACGTTGTCCACCGCAAGACTCACTTTGCGGTCACTTGGGATCGAAACCGGGTCGCCTTGGTGAGAGCTGTGTAGTAGAACCACTCAGACATTGCGCGGCCTCTTGAGGTAGACACACTACCATGTAATCGAGCGAGCTGGTTTCATAGTAGTATGAGAGGCTCACATTCGGGAGGCCACAGTCTCGAATCTTGAAAGCTACCCACGGCTCTCGTCACTCCCATTTCCTCTGATTTCATAATTCTCTTCAAGTTACAGGATGATTCCGGGATTTTGTGTGAGGTCGATGGTTGGCAAATGGCGCTGAAGCTTGCAATTTGGAACTTCTTCTTAGTTATGCCAGAGGGTAATCGTTCGAGTCTCCAAAGTTGAGTGCTGCTTCAGTCCTGAGCTGGTACCTGTTGGAGAGATCAATGAGACACTCTTCGGTGGTTGGGGCGGATTGCGTTCCAGCGCTTCTATGTTGAGTAGCTGTTAAGAAAATCAGCGTATTTCTGCCGCTTACGTCATCCATTCCTGCAGCCCATACTTTTTCTGGATTTTATTTATCTCAGTCATTCCTCCTGGATGTGCATTCACGAAAGATACAATTCTGGGTCGAGGTACTGTCTTCCTCATTAACTGATCTATCTCTACCTCTATCTCCAGCTCAGTGTTTTATAGCAGTCGGGCGTGCAACCGAAAGATTTCGGCTATGACATTAAAGTAATCTGTCTAATTCTATCTTTTCGGTGATATTCTGCTCTAATGTAACTGCCCGATTTTATTTTTTTTATATTCGCCCAGAAGTATCATATTAGATTTAGTAATTAAATTTGGACCAGACCACTTCATTAAAAACCACAGTGGCCGAATATGGTTAGTGGAGTAATGCAAAAGATTAAGTCAGAAGTACTGCTCACTGGCAGGGCTTTTATGAAACAATGATAACGCAAAGTGGCAAGAAATACTCCCATATAATCTACTTACTGGGAGCAATGTAGACAGAAGCTCTTGACTTGCATTCCTCTCGTCAAAATCCGATCAGTGTGGCAATATACTACCAAACCAGTAATACCTCCTAACATGCCATTCCACGTCATGGCATACTATCAACGCATGCTCAAAGAGAATGCAAATGGGGGAGGCTCGCTTGCCGCTTCGATGTTTGTTAATGACGAGATGCTAATGAAAATCGATGCTTGCTAACATAAATAATTGGAATGTATAACAGCACTAATAAAAACATGAGATATGAATTGAAATACACAAGTATTTCATTCTGAAAACCATGTATTAAAAATGTGACGTTCGGGATTACATAAACTTAGGCTATGAGAGCTTTGAAATTGCATTTTCTTTGCTGATCTGGAGGAAAACTTCCAATTGAGAAGGAGAATGTTTCAAAAGTCAGATAAATAACAGGTATATCTTTAAAATGATTAGTTTCACAAACAATTTAATTAGCATTTTAATAAGATCTATGTGCTTTTCTTAGTATCATCTTGTGTACCTGTTAAGGTGTACTAGTAATATAAAATCTAGGAGGCTATATCCAGTAAAATCAATATATTCACTCAGTTTTTGATCCTAAGCCTATTTAATTGAAAAATACGTGCAAGTTCTGAGAAAATCAATCATTTCCCAAATCGTACCGTTTGAGGTGTTTTTTATTTTTAATTTACGTCCGCCCCAAAGTTAAGTTATATCGGACGATGAATGAATTTGGTGAAATGAAACTCAAATGAGTCCAGGGTCTAGGGAGCTTAGAGTTACCAGACATTCGTCTTGAAGGATAAGGGAAAACCCCGGAAAAAACATTATCTAGGTAACTCACTGATAATACATGACATGAAAATGGAGCACCGGTGTAATAATATGGCGAGCGAAACCGAAGATCCTGGAGAAAATTCACCCCAGCTCCCTGTTGTCCACCACAAATCTCATTTTGCGATCGAACCCGGGCCACCTTGCAGACAGTCGAACGGTCTAACTACTGAGCCACGGTGCAGCCCCAGGTACTAGTGGCATCACGGTGTCCAAACCACGAATTCACTGTCTGGTATTTTTTAAAGATCAACGCCATGGCCTTTCTGCGGTGGTTGAATCCAACCACCCACTTCTCCCTCTTGAAGTGCCTTTCGGATTTTCCAAGAGTCATAGAGTGTAGTACGAGACTTTTCATTGAATGGTGCTTTGTTAAATTTAAAAGCTTCAAGGATTTATTCATCCAAGCAGTGAGGTCTTTAGCAGACTGCATATTAGACTAGAGGCCTTATTCCAGGTTATGCATGAGTTTATGTATTAAAAATAACAAAACACTATTGTTACACAACTTCACTATACTTATCTTTTTTTAAAATCCTTGAGTCCGGTTTCAAAGCAGCATCTGCTTTATTTTCAAACTGTCAGATTGACACTGACCCACTGACTGACTGACCTTGACCACTTCCGGCTATCAAAATTATTTACGCGATTTTTCTTTTCAAAATAAATATTTTCTCCCAAACCATTAAATCTATCGGTTCCTTCAATTGTTTCAATAACTTAACTTCTGTGTTTATTTCATGATTAAATGACCAAAAATGATCGGCCACTGATGATTTATCTGTCTGTTTATATTTAATATTCAGGAAATATTTCTTCGCTCTGGTTTCTAAATTACCTTTGGTTCTACCAATATAAATGTTATCGCATTATAAACAATTAACTGGTTACATACCGGACATTTTACTGTCTCAAATTTTGTCTTTTTTAGAAAACTGTAGTAAACTTTTCATGCTGTATTTATTTTGAGGTGCCAGGATTATGCCCACTTCTTTGAAGATTTTCTGGAATTTTTTATTTGCCCAAGGATGTTACGTAATTTTGTTAAAAACATAACCTTTTTTACTTTTTTCAGGGAGGAAAAATCATTTAAAATCTTTATATTTAAATTTTTCTAGCCTTTTGTGTACAAAATCTTTATTAAAACCATTAATTAAAACAGTGTTAATAATACGTTTATGTTCTTATTAAATTCTTTCTTGTTTAGAGGTATGTTTATGATCATGTAAATCAAACCATTAAAACAGCAAAGAGAGGGAGCTATACCTCGAACTCCGGAAGCAGCCAAGATCAGTCAGTGGGTCAGTGCCAAGCTGAGGTTGAAAATAAAGCAGATGTTGCTTTGAAAACGGTCCCAAGGATTTTAAAAAATTTAAGTATAGTGAAGTTTTGTTATTCTTAATACTTAGCTTACTTCACTGTCAGCATCCTCAGTTTTTTACATAATGAGTTTATGTGTTACAAAATAGTTTCATTACACACTAGGTGAAGATACACGCAGGATACAATAGACTGATAGCTGTTTATATCATACATTGATATTCGAATTCTAAGCATGGCATCCATTATATCACAAGATATTCCAGCAGACTGCAACATTAAAAAAGGTGCATAATGATGAAATCAATAACATTATATTTCTGGAAATGGTTAGTGAGATGTCAAATGCAGAATCAATTAATATGTTATGTATTTATCAGGTAACCTATATTTATTTGTAAAGTCTGTGATTTTTTTGCTGTTAAGATTCATCAAATAATTATTAAAAGTTCAATACATAAAATCCTTACATAGTCTAGACGTTCGTTTTCTTAGTTATGCAGTTAGTTTTAACACATAGCACCAGAAATCAAACTCTTTAAAAACAATTTTTAGAAAATTAAATATAATAAGCATTTTTCCACATAAGGACTGTTTGGTTTGAGAGATTTCCTGTAAGACATTCATATCACTTCCTTGAACCTAAAACATTTCTATAAGAGGTTTTGTTTTCTTCGTTTTTTGAGTTAAGTACACGGCAAGGATTTTCTGGGGAATAATTAGCTAACCAAAGCATGAATTTAAATTAATCATGTTTTAAAAAGACCTACATTTTTGTGTGCTAACATTTTCTCTACCTTTTTCTTTTTACGAGCTATGCAGAAGTCGTACAGAATGGAGAAGGTTATACGGCTGATCCCGATTAAGTCAATATATATTTTACATATAACATGAACATATCCAAACATGTTGTATTTTAGTCCAAATATTTGGAGTTAATTTCAAGATAATAAAAATATTGAAGCGATTCTTCAAGTGAGGATTACTGTGGGGTGGGAAACGTTTCGTAATTTCAAATCACGAAGGATTTTAACTAAGAGACCAGAGTGATTATTTAACTGTTTTTTCTGAGTTAACTAATTCACAAATAATCAGCACAGATTTACACACACACACACACACACACACACACACACACACACACACACACACACACACACACACACACACACAAACACACACACATAATCCATGATCCAGTTCAATCGGATCCTTGCTCTATATAAATTATTTTACTTTCTCTATTGCTTACTTACTGAAAGAAGAGGTAGTAAATGCTGTACTCTATCCTAAAATTCCGCATCAAAATTTCTGTGGAATAGATTTTAGAAATGCCTAAAAGATCCATGAAAGGGTATGTGTGTGTGTGTGTGTGTTTGTCTATCCATCTGTTTTTTCTATAACACAACACATACACTTTCTAGATCTTTTAGGCATTTAAAAAATCTATTCCACAGAAATTTCGATGCGGAATTTTAGGCTAGAGTACAGCTTTTAATACCTCTTTTTTCAGTAAGTAAGCAGTAGAGAAAGTAAATTTATATAGAGCAAGGATCCGATTGTTCTGGATTATGGATTATGGTTGGAGGGGTTCAGCACTGCGAACTGTGATCGTTGTACTGATGCCCCTAGTGGGTTATCCTCGGGAGGGGATCAGGCCAGAGAAGACTGAGGGCGGCCGTCCAAAGAGCGATGGCAATGCAGAAACTCCCCGGCTTACCAGCACAACCAGCAGCTCACCCGACTGCGGTACCGAAACAGTCCCACAAGAGCGGGCTCGGAGATTGGAGACCGTCCTACCGCTGAAGGAAATTTCACTTAGAGCATATCTTCTTCCTGATATGCACCGCCGAGAATCCTCCTCCTACCCTGAATGGGACCATTAGAGGAGTGATGATGTGAAACGATACTGGAGATGAAGTGGTGTGTCAGGAAATTCGGGTAGTATAACCTACCCAGCACTCGCCTGGTGACCCGAGAAAGCCTCTGAAAAAGCCATGGGTCAGCTAGGTCAGCCTCGGAATTGAACCCGAACCTCCCGATTACGTTCTACAGACGGAACCGCCTAAGCCTTCCCGCTCGGTCAATTTGCGATTTCCATGCGTGTTTAGAGGGTGCTGAATTTAAATACTAGTTAGTTTATTCTCTTAGACATCTGTTTTGACTAATAAGAGACGAAGTTATGGACCCAACCTTGTTTGCGCATGTGATCCGTTTCTGACCGCCCTTAGTTTGGTCTGCATTCGATCGTCTCTCTGAGGAAGAAGTGCAGAAATTCGAAAACATGCTTGAGGTATACCTTATTCTACTACATGTCGGCAGCATTGAAGTATAATTAAATTTAAGGTTATTATAGGTAGAAGTTATATCTAATCCATTGAAGTCGCACAGTGGTTCTGAAATACTGACGTTCACCCGAGATCCGTCAGCGAGCCTAGGTGCAACCATCTTTCCCTTATGTCTCCTTCCTATTTCTGTATTCAACGAACTTACCGCTCTTGTTACTTAATTCAATATGTCGTATGAATTGTCTGCCTACGAGTACAGTGTACTGTAAAGTAATATGATACTGTCATACATATTACTGCTGTGATAGTGCCTCTGTAATTTCAGAGTTAAAAGGAAGAACTCTTCATATCAAACTTGTGAGATGATTACTTATGTATATGGATACCCTAAGAAAGAGACAATGCATAAAAATCGCTGGTATCCAGAACATTTCAGAGTGATTCAGGAAATGTAAACAAAATTTGCAGCAGCCATCGGTATCTGCCATAGTTCTGTTCTTAGAATTTTGCAAGGAAAGCAATAAATACGAACTAAAAGGAACGGGTTTTGGAACTCCTGGGGGAAAAAAAGTTGTTTGAGATACAGAGCTGGAGGGCGACCAATAGTTTAATTGCAGTCACATGGCACGTGTTTCATGACACCGTATAAAAAAGAGTGACTTAAAATTGTCCATGCAGGCAGAAAGTTTGAATACATACCCAATTTAAAAATTACAGCAGAAAAGTGGAGATTTTTCTAAAGAAATGACTACTGAAAATTATATTAAACGGCTACGCAAACTGTTAATATGAAATTTAGCCTCTAACCCAGTGCTAGTAGCATATAATGCCTCGTACCATAATGCACAAACAGATAAACCTCAAACTTCAATTTACTTAAGATGAAATGTGGTTTCTTGTTTACAACGGCATAATATTCCGTTTTACGAAAATGACATATAAAACAAAATTGTATGATTTAATTGTAGCCAACAAGCTGTCTCTGAAAAATTCTCTGATTGCACAAATACTCTCAGAATATAACCATTCAATCTTAAAGCTTCATTCGGAAAATGCGGATCTGAATCCTATAGAATTAATATCGGCAGATGAAATACAATTGCTTGCTTGCAGAAATGTAGTCCTTGAAAGAAAAGACGTTAAAATGTTTTACCATCAGAACTTCAGCGATGGATTGGCAGGCATCTTGTGGATAAAATAGAAGAGTGCTACTGGAAAATAGATCCACTAACGGAAGAAATATTTATAATGAAAAATTAAAGCGTAATTAACTGAAAAACTGTTCAAATCCTTGCTAAGTTTCTGTGTGTAAAGGAAACATTATTCTGTAACTATTATATTTAATTTGCTATACAACTTTCCTGACTAGCAACGTGAGAAATAAACAATCCAGTGATACTTGGCAAAGTGAAGTTATCGCAGTGAAATATTTCTTCCATTGCAGACTAGGGAAAACAAATAAGAAACTCATATAAAAGTTCTTATTTAAACAATTCAGAATTCAAAAAACATTGCACGACCAAATAATTCAATATTTTCTTATTGCTACGCATACATTTTGTAAGCTAATATCTCAGTATTTACTCCTACTACTCATACTAACCCTACAAATTTCCTTCATTAAGACATATCTTTATCTAATTTTAGAATCCCAACGCTAACGAGAAAGGAAGCCACTCAGATTTAACGAGATTTCAGAAGTCTTGTAATCACATGCTTATCAGAAATGAGATCAGAGATGGAAAATAAGAGAGAAAAGATTACGACTAATGACACTGCAATTCTTACTGGTTCTGATGGAAATTTTCAGGTTATAAAATGGGATATCCTTTAAGTTGGTTGTTATATAAATGACAGAAAATAATCGTATTAGACCTTTGGTATAACATTTGAACACAGCTGTTCAAGAATTTTTGTTAGATAATGGTAAGAGTTCTGGTTAAAATGCGGTAAACATGTCATTTTTTGCAATTTAATGTGGAAATCTTTTGTTTTCTTCTGTGGCCCACTTTTAGAATATTGTGGGTTCATTTCCAACTGCCATACCTAATGAGTTATGCGGTATTTCAGCCCGGGTCGCAAGGCGAATATTTTGAAAGTTCAGCACATCCTCCAGAACTTCTATTCCTCCATTCCAATTCTCTTCTCAATTTTTTTTTTTGCCCAATTTTTCGATTCTTTTGTTTTTTCAAAAGCATTGGTTTACTTCATCTGAAGATGTAATTCACTCATGACCTTCTACAATATGTTTCTTTCAATGATGACCCACGTCAACAAGTGTTCACGGACGCTGCATGGAGGGTTCTCGGCAAACTTCTCCTCTGGAGGTGTGGTTTTTGGCTTCCGAACGTAGCAGGGCGCCGGCTATCTATAACAAAGCCACTGGAAGTTTCATTTGGAACTGCTTGAGTCTTCTGCTTAGTCTGGGCTTCTGAATCGGTTGTCCTCTATCACTTCTCAGCTTAACCGCTCCTTTCCGGAGCGTCCCATTTGGGGTCATAAGTATACAGAGCCACATAGCCGAGGTGCCGAAGTGCCCGTTCGCAGTAGCTTAACTGGCGCTCTGGTGTCAGGGTTTAGGAGGCTTTGAATATAGTGTTACGTCAGTCGTACTCTGCACGAAGGAAGAATACAAAACATTAAAGTGTTGGTTTTTGTGATATCACCATTTTGAACTGTTTTGAAATTTGCCTTTTAACGTTGTGTTATGTAAAGTTACTCAAAATAAAAGGCAAAAATCAAAACGAAATCATTTTAAAATAAATAAGCCCAAATGAGGCAAAAACCTATAAGAAGCTATAGTTGACAGTAAAATACCGAAAGGAGGAAAAAGCGTTTTCAATATGAAATTGTATTTACAAAACAAACTACCTGCCCAGTGGTGGTCAAATCAATTTGTTCCTTTTCTTAGGTGCTGGGCAGGTATTTTCAGCAGGTTTATCCTTTCTTTTCGTCATTGTCGTTTCGGCATAGAGGAGAGGATCATCCCGCTCCACATCCTGGATAGAGGAGGACGGGTTTCCTGCTGGTAACTTCAATTTGAGTCTCCCGAAACGATCGGAAACTGCGATAGGCGAAGATGAAAGCGACCGATCTGAGGCCTCTCCAGATGATTCCTCGTAAGATGTTTCCGGAGGAGACGGCCGCGGCCTTTTATGCTTATTTTGCTTGAACGTTCTACATAGGACTGAACTTGGTAGGTTTGCTCACTGTTGTTCATGCTGGTGTCTGTTGCTTTGGCTGTGACCTTGGTGTAATTGTTCTTCCTGATATTACTGGCCCGTTAATGTCTAGTTACCGGCTTAGCTGCAACTGCACTATAATTAACTTTTCCTAGGGACAGAAGACTGACGAATACGCAAGAGTTTCCATGCTTTCACGAAGGACACCTTCTCTCTTACCCGGAACTCTTGGGTCGCTTTTTCCTCCATAAAACCCAGGCACTTTCTGGAGTTAGATGAATGATTACCACTACAGTTAACACACAATTGCAGGTGAATTGCATGCATCATCATGCTTCACTTCCCCACAGTCAACGAAAGTAGCAACTCCATTACAAGAATCACTCGTGTGGCCAAAGCACTGGAATTTATAAACCTCAATGTACTGGGTATATACTGCCTCAATTGAATAGCTTCATACCCTGCTTAATCCGGTGTGGGAGATCTACCCGATCAAAGGCAAGAAACGGGTACGAGTGGGCACCAGGTATACCATAGGGTGGGCACCAGGTGTACTCGATATACATTTGTCACACCTTGTTCCGCAAATTTTCCTAAATCTCCTCATTGGACATACCATCCAATGCGCTAGAGTTTACAACAACACACGAGGAGTTCAGAGTCCTATGCAATTCAACACGCACCGGATAGCTCGCAAGCATATTGGCTTTCAATATGTTTGCAGCCTGTGTTGGTGAAACAGCTTCGACCAGGAGCGTGCCATCGCGAGATAGAGTATATGATTTTACTGGACCAGTAATATTATATAAACCCTTCTGAATAATAAACATATTCACGGTAGTAAACTTTCGACCTTCCTCATTTCTAAAATTAACCAAATAGCGAGGACCACAAGATTCAGCTATTTCCTTTTCACTTTTCTTAACATTTTTGTTGTTTTTATCAGCTCGCATAGTGACAATACCCTCCACCATTGCAAACGTCTCTGATTGCGTACACACATCATGGGCACTATCCCACTTAGATGAGAGTCCTGGCCCGGAACTTACTCACCTCAGGGTCTCACCTACCAATGTATAGACAGAGGGATCCAATGGCCTTCAGGAGTGTAACAGCTCATGCAATGGCCCCTCCCCGGGACTGACCTTTATCAGCGGATACGAACTTAGTCCTACACGATAACCAGGAGCTGGAAGCGTTGCGTTACCCAGTCACCCCTGCGGCTCCTACTCCGCCAACCCGCGCTAGGTTATCCGCCAGACGTATGTTCAGGGAGATTAGGGTCCAAAACGGATGTGGACCTTGTTTGGGCTTTTGACGTTAGCTCTTTCACCACTCAGAGGCACCCCATCCCTATCTTGAAGACAAACTGGTTACAGTTGGTCGATGAGTCACAGTGGGCAATATTGTGCTGGTTCAGGGCTGGTAAGATGAGCAACCGAATTGTAAAATGCTTTACCCCTAAGTCAGAGCTACCCTGGCATGAAAAAGGAAACAGATGACGTGTGCCACAGTGGCGGTCATTTGGGTTTTGGATGAAACGACCTAAGTGACGCAGTCAAATGTAGACGTTTGGATACTAATGTTGGCTAAGAAAGCAAAAAGTGGGTAAATAACATTCGAGAATGGCAGCGAAGGTCGTAGCGACTATGTTAGACGATTCACATTGGCATTGTGTGAAACCGCTCTCTCACCACATTACTAACGTTAGTAAAACCTTAAGTTGACAAAAGCAATTCTATAGAATTAACATGATTATTAACTTTGGTTTATTATAGAATGGCTGTTATATATTAATAATTATTTACCTTATCCTTCTAAAATCATTTAAATACCTTCTACACTTTATTCTTAAAAATAAAGTCAAAGTCAATCTAATAGGTGAATTGAAGTTCTTTGCAGTATACAGACTTAAATAATAACGTAACCATAATGATACTCCCTTAATTTACAATAATGAAATTCTTGCTTGTTTGCTTTTAAACATTAGTGTTTTAGTATCGGCTGTAAACTAGATGAACTTCAGTGTAGAATGCATTGCAGGTGTTCATCCGAAACGCTACTGGGTAGCAGCTTCTTGTTCAGTATCAACGTGCTCTACAGTTCTTCACATTAATAATTAGTACCAAATATGGCCAGTAATTTGCTTGAAAAAAGGTGCAGCTTGGGAAATGTGTGCACAAAGAAACCATATTTTGCTGAACTGCACAATGGTGTGCTGCTTTGTAGCTTTATAGGCTCGAGCATGAGTTGTCCTGAAAAATCTCCTTAGAGCGAAGCTCGTAATGTAGCCATAGATAGTATGGCATCAAAACTGTGCTTTACCATCGCGTAAAAAGTACTTGTTATTCCAGTACCTATTAAACATTCGTCGCTGCACATGTAAACAAACCTACCACTGAAAACACTGCCACACAACTATAAACAGATTCAACGGGTTTAGCTGGCTGTGTTTGCCTGTTTGTTAAAAGTAGTGGGAACAGATTTCACGTGACCGGGAAAAAGATTTGCAGAGTGATTGTACTTTTTTACTCCGTCCACATAAGCTGCTGACAATCAAACTTAAAATTGACAGGATCGTTGAGGCGTTGGAGGTTATTATATGTCAACACAAACGTGCCTATTTAATTTGTATTACCGGACTTAAAGAACAAAACTAATTGTTCACATATTCACTGCTTTGTAGCGTCTTCATGTGTGTGATTTCTTTTAAATAATTTGTGCTCTATGTAACTAATATTTCATACTTACCGTTATTGTTGCTATGCATCATAAGTTGAGACTCCCGCACTAGTGCGGTAAGCAATTTCTTCATAGCAAAACATATAGGCGATGCACGTTCTAAAATCTAACATTTATCTTCAATTTTACTTATTACTATTTTAGTGAATATCCTAACCCCTAAACTTCACATTGATATAAACACACATAGTGCAAAAATAGTATACAATACACATGTGTTAAGCACATAACGCAATCTTTGAAATTGAAAAACAAAAAAATTAACGGAAACGCCTCGTTTTTTCAAACATTTCCTTGTTCCGTATAAAATGCTTACCACGTTAGTATCGCAAATTACTATTATTTACGACTTTATTAATTACCATGTTAATATCAACGCCACCGGTATGTCGGAATTTTGACCTACAGGAATTCTATTATGCAAGCATATATACTGACATGGAGATGACGCTTTTGGATAAAAGGAATAAGCTATTCATTGACATGGAGCAAACTCTCGTCTCCATGTTCCAAAAATTCCCTAAGATAACAGAGAAATTCTCTAGCTTGATATGCAATGTAACACCCCGACCGTAAGCTGATCTTTGCCTCAGGCCATGAATCTTCCGTCTACCTCTAATCTTACTGCCACTACGTTTTGCTTACATAACGTATTTCAATTTTGTTTTTACAAAGTAGGCTAACAAAACACAACGCATATGAACACTCAAGTAAACTCTTGTTTCCCACGCAAAACTAGGGTTAACTGACCTGAGGAGTATGTGATTCAACAGTTTAACCAATCTGGCAACTTTTGTTTACGTTTCCGTAGCAACGACCTTTCCCTCTTTCCCTTCTGGTCCCTTGCTTGATGACTTTCACGTATCTTCTTTTAAAAATCAGACTGTAGGTCATAACTAAAGCAGTAATATTTAGAGAGTACAGGAATTTCAATTACCATGATAAGTTTGAGCGAGAAGGTGATAAAAAGACGCTTCGTACTGAAATGTTCCCGAGATACTGGAAAATAAAATAAAGACAGGCAAAATGCTAAGAAATAATGTAAACTGTAAATTTGGGATTTAAAGTCCTGATTATTTTATTCTCTGCAAAGTTTAAAGCTTTCCTTGCACTCACGACGTAAGCTACACTAACGCTTGCGTCTGGGATTATTTTACTCGGTTAAATTACAGGGCCGAAAATATACTTTACATCTAAGCATAGGCATGGGCAGTGGCTGATTAACTCTCCCTTTCATGTCCGCTTTGGAAAACGTACAAGGCGACAAGGAATTCCTCTCCAGCTTACAATGTATTCTCCAAGTGGATGGAATCTCAAGGATAGATTTTAATCAGTTATTTCCCAGTGATTGAAGTAGCTTCCTAAATTCAGGAATGTCAGTAATTCTAGGAGGTCTCTTTGATCCTTCATATTCCAGGCTGTATGCAGAGATACATTGTTCTCCGGATATCTCATATTTTCTTGTTACCAACGACAATGGAATCCCTTCTACATACTGGCAGTTGCTATCTCTTGATTGCAACATTGTTTACAGTTTCTCAACGTTAGATCAGCCAAACTATTAGATGTGATTTAATTGTAATAATCATTACAAATAGTAATTCATTATATTATGATTCTTAATGGTCACCTTCAATGTTCATCCAGTTTATAGCAGAACAGTGAAACGCTAATATTTAAAAAGAAACCAACAAGGATAGCAGTCGTATAAAATAAGGTAGCATCACAATGACTCTTATTAGTGCACATGGTAAATAATGCAATACAATTTTTAGTTATACTGAGCAAGACACAACACAGCACAGAGGTCGTTGAAGGGGGTCCTCCTCCGCGAAGGAGGATCCTTCGACTGTTGCCATTCCGGGATTGGATCGCTTACTGGCATAGAGATGGAGTTTCAATTAATGGATGGTGGTCAGTTGGTGGTGTACTTGTTTGGGATTGTTTGTGTAGTTCGGTGAACGTGTTTTTCTTTGTGCTTTGGTATGGTTAACTTCGTGGTTATGGCGGTCCTACCATAAGTCTGGATCTTTTATACGTTTCTCCGGGGTCGAGGTCATATTCCCCGAGGCAACGGATTAGATGGTTGAAGCTGTCAGGAAGCTTAGTATTAAAGCTGCGGGAAAGTTACAGGATATGGTCTGTCAATTTAGCAAATTAGAGATCAGAATGGATGTTATCGTTGGGAATGTACCAGTGGGCATTAGTTGCGGTACGGAGGTAGCGATGTTGTAACACTTGTAGCTTGTACAGGTGTGATTTAGCGGCAATACCCCAGACTTGGCAGGCATATGTTAGGGTAGGTCTCAGAACCTGCTTGTATAGGAGGATCTTGTTCCTCAAAGCCATTGTCCATTTTCCATTGTACAGTGCGTACCTCATTGCCATCTTTCTGCTAACTTTGTTTACCAGTGCTGTGATGTGGGGCTTCCATGTTAACTTCATATCTAGGGTGACCCCTAGATATGTCGCTGAGATGGACCATGGCAGTTGTTCTCCTGCTAGCCGGAGATTAGGGACATCTTGTAGATTCCTTCTGGTAAATGTTATAGCCTGTGACTTGGTGGCGTTAACCTTTAGGCGCCAGGCAATGAACCATGCCGACAGCATATCAGGGTATGTCTGTGCCCGCTTTACCGCATAGGTGTGATGTTTGGAAGTGGCTGTCAGAGCTGTATCGTCTGCAAACAGATATAAGTTGCAGCCTCTATAGGTTGGATATACTGAGCAGTTTATTATCGAGAAGAAACTATAGAAACCTTTTAAATATATTTAGCCGCTTTAGTTAAATAATTATTACTACTTAACAACTATTTGATAACAAAACAAAACACAGGTAATAAATATGTTAATTCTACATAACTGCTTCTGTCAGCTTAAGGATTTGCAAAGGTCAGTAAGGAGTGATTTATCTCACAAAGCCAATATGACCTGTCTAGCACTGTCGTTAGGTCACTCACTTATATTTTTCAGTGACATTAACTCTCTTCGTGCTTTCCTAGCCAAACGTTGCGCTCTAAAGTATTCATTTGATTGCGTCCCCTAAGACACATTATCTAAAATCTGAGTGACTGCCACTGTGGCACACAGCTTCCTGCCAGATGGAAGGAAAAAGCGAAGAGTGATTATAGGGATAAAGCATTTTGTACTTCGTGTACCCATCTCGCTGGCCCTGATCTATGTCTTCCTCGCTCCCTACTCTCCACTTCCGAGATCGCACACATCAACGCTTGGGGCCAGCTACTTTCGGCCCGTTGCATTAAGCTTAGCATTCGTATGATTTTTTTTGAAGTCGGAATTGTTTGGTAGAGGTAGAAGAATAACTTTAACTTAAACGATTAGGTTCACATCAACCGAATAATTTAACATTAACGTAACAAGCAAAAGAAAAAGACACAGATAAAGAAATAGACACTGGTATTTCTGCAACACTTGGTTTAGTAAATAATTGTGGCTAATTGAAAGTATGACCACCTCGGTAACGTAGATGGTAGCGTGTCTGCCTCATGTTCAAGAAGTCCAGATGTCGAATCTCGAGAAGGCCAGGGTGGGGTATGTGGATAATGTTTTCCAGGGTTTTTCCTTATCCTGAAAGACGAATGTCAAGCAACTGTAAGCTCAATGGGCCCTGGGCTCATATAAGTATCATGTCACCAATTTCATTCATATGACTTTACGTTTGAGGACATAATGTTAAACAGTAAGTTAAGAGACACAAAGTGTATTTAGCTTTTCCTGTCTGTTATTTGGTAGCCTAGGTCTTTGGGTGACGGTTGGTTGTAAGGAACTGAAGAATTTGAATGCAAAAATTGCAAAAGACGAGGCAAGTGCACTTCACTTAGAAAATACCTGAAAATTTTAGTTTTAGGTAACTGCTAGCATTGTTGCTCAGATTGAGAAATCAATGAACTAACTCCTAAAAATAGAATGGTACTGAGTAGATTGATATAACTAATAAAATTTTGTGAAACCTATATTCTAGCACTGAGCAGTCACAGTGAAACAAAAAGTCAGCAAACCAGGGCAATTTCTTAGATTGTTATCTCTTCTCGGTGATCTCGAGCGTGTGTTAGTTGACTAGCTCGACATTACTAATACTGAGTATAGAAATATATTTCACATACTATACAGAATGACCTATCGGATGTATAAGGTTTACATTGCGGAATTAATTAAAGATACACGCATTGCTGATTATGTTTCTGTGCAGGCTAGCGCAATTAACGGACAATTAATGTTCAATTTGTGTCCATTTTACAATGCTCTAAAGCGTGTCAACTCATAGTAAGGTTCGTTTCTATCGAGTAGATTCCTGATCGAACAGTGCCTCATGGTTATTTTGGTAAAGAAGTTTCATTCTTTTAATATTGAAATAAAACTTATATGATGGTGTAGTGGTAATGAGGGGTAGCCATGGAGGTTTTCAGACTCTGGTGCATGACTTTTTCTTTATATTACGTGTGTACACAGCTGTGCTCACCAATTAAGTTTGGTTATACACAATGCTTGTTCCAAAAGCATAAAATCAATGAAGCTGTTTTTCGTCAGCAGTTTCCAACAAACGCATTCTAGCTGCTTCCGCAAAGAGATGGAACCTTCAGTTAGAGACTCTTATCAGCGTTGACGAAGGGGGAAAAAAAACCTTTACATTCTGCTGTTTACAGAAGACTGAGCAGGAGGATAGGTGGGATAATATAACAATAAGGGAAGATCTTAATCTGAAAAATTTGTCAATCGTGTAATGTTTTCCTTCTAATTTTTTTCTACGATATTATGAAGCTTATTGACATTCTGTATGACACCTTTTAGAAGCAAAAGTGCTGATAGTGTACCTAATTCTTTGCAGTATTTTGTATCAGCTGTATCGCAAATTCATGAGAGTACTAGAAGATAACAGGTTGATGATGTTGCGTCTCCCTCAAGAAATCGACGAATTACGGTTCTGCAGCAAAACTGAAATCAGATGCCAAAGAAGCGCATGAACATTGGGCAATTAAATGAAAAGAGGATTTCAGCAGCCTCATGTTTTCAGTTTGTTTGGAATTACTCCCCGTAGGGGAGGGGATCCGTCCCCTTCAGCTGCCGTGGTGCGGGCGCTGCGGAACCTAGCACTCGTGGTACCTCGGACGTTACTAGAGAAACCACGAGCCGAACATTCGAGGTCCTCTCTGATTAGGAATTGTTCGGATTGGGTTGGACTCGAGGGAGCAGTGGTTCTCGATACCCGTGGGTGATCCGGTACGGTTCCGGACGGGGTTGAGGGAAGCCATTAATATTCCCGCGTACTAGCCAGCATAGCTAGTAGAAGGTGTGCTAGATCACCAGGCGGCCGCACCGAGGTCATATCAGTAGCCTTCTCATTTTGGATTTGGCGCGCGTAAGTGGCATATCCACTTTTCCATTCAGTCTTGAGTCCATAGGACCAGATGGGGGGGTGGGTCCTTGTTAGTCTCTAGGACTTGCCCTGTGGCGCCGGACGCCCTTTTGGGACAGCTCGGTAACACCCTGGTCCAAGGAGGCCCGAGTCCTTTGTCCTACGAGTGCAGGACTAACGGGAGTAGAGCCTCTGACATTAACGTGTTTGGAATTACTGAGCAAAGATATGTATTACATTCAGAGAAATTGTACCTCTTGACCCTGTGTGAAAATTTTCAATTCCGTTATCTCCTATGAGAAGGTAAAAATGAACTGTGAGTAATTTACTGTAATGCCAAATTCAAAGACATCCTTTCAGCCAGTGAATTCATACGGTGTAGGTGTTGGAAGGACTGCTGATTGTGCTGAGGGTGATTGGGCAGTAAATGAAATTATTTCGGTATCTTGTTCTGTCTGTTGACTTTATCTTCTTTTCCTTTCCGAATGATTAATATGTGTGACGGGTCACCTTGTCTCGGCGGTGTCCGTGAAGTCTCCGTGCACGTTTTGAGGTCCTCTCAAAACGGTGGCTCCTGGCTTCTGCTTCTGCGAAGCTCTTCGGCTGGAAATGGATAATTTCGGGAAGAGAAATGGTGCGTTTTGTTTGAAGGCCTCGGCTGACTCCAGGACTTCCGGAACATAAGGAGCAAACACATCTGTGCATTACTTGCTACACAGGACGAAGGTCCAGGGTCATCGGATGGGTAGGAAGCTCCAGTCACTCGTCAAAGAATTTTGTTGTAAACACAGTTTATTATCGGTTGCCACTCATAAATGAAAATAAATCGGATACAGTTTGGTTCCTGTTGATGCCCTTGGCTTGCAGGTTTTACAACAAAGATTATCTTTTGCAGGTGGCTCGAATTATTTTCCCCTCTTACACTTATTCCTTTCAATTAATGTTCACACAATGGCCATTTTAGGCGCGATAAACTAATCACGAGTAGCGCAGGCTTCCCGTCACTATATATGAACAAAAACTGGGGATTACTATACGCTTTCCCAGATATTTATACATAACTCACCATCCCCGAGGCTTCATCTCAGCTAAATCACCATTGGCAATATTTTGGCACTATACATAGCATGGGTGGCGTTCTGTCTTCTGATAGGGTGCAAAATATCTGCTGAGGCCTGTGTGTTTCCCTGTTTACCCAACTTTCACCAAAACAGGCGGTCTGTTGCAACCTTGAACCCCAAACTTCTCCTAAGGTCTTCTACCCTTAGGATCCGAGTACAATGGTTTCTAGTAAACAAAGTCATAAAACCTCTATTACGAGAACTTAAGCTTTGCCTGCAACCCGCGAACATTTCTCATGTGTGCATATATAAGAAAAATAATATACGCAATTAAACTATATATAACAATTATTATATATGTAATATATAGATAATGTATAAACAATTATGTAATAACTATTGTCTGCCTGGGCGGAAGTTTCTCTCTCATATGTTAGTTTTGCTTTTTTTTCATTTATACCCCGGCTTTGTCTGCAGTGATCACATCGGCGGCCGTTCTCCTTTGGAATATATCGAAGGTGTTAACTCGTAAACGTTGGGCTACATCATTTGATCACGCACACAATCGCTCTCACATTCATACTTCCAGACTCTGGGGAAGATGAGGAATTACCTTAGTTGGAGAAAAATCCCAACCCTCAGCCCGGAATCGAACCCAGGAACCCTAGCATTGAAGGGAGATGCTCTACCGACTGACCTACGCAGCCAGCTTATGTTAAATTAGATTATATTTATTTGCATTCAATAATTTCAGAGGTAGGCCTGTGTACTTTGAACATGTCAAAGAAGTGTGTATATTAACAATATACACTCCTGGAAATGGAAATAAGAACACATTGACGCCGGTATGTCAAACCCACCATACTTGCTCCGGACACGAGAGGGCTGTACAAGCAATGATCACACGCACGGCACAGCAGACACACCAGGATCCGCGTTGTTGGCCGTCGAATGGCGCTAGCTGCGCAGCGTATGGGCACCGCCGCCGTCAGTATCAGCCAGTTTGCCGTGGCATACGAAGCTCCATCGCAGTCTTTAACGCTGGTAGCATGCCGCGACAGCGTGGACGTGAACCTTATGCGCAGTTGACGGACTTTGAGCGAGGGCGTATAGTGGGCATGCGGGAGGCCGGGTGGACCGACCGCCGAATTGCTCAAGACGTGGGGCGTGAGGTCTCCATAGTACATCGATGTTGTCGCCAGTGGTCGGCGGAAGGTGCACGTGCCCGTCGACCTGGGACCGGACCGCAGCGACGCACGGATGCACGCCATGAAAGTTGGATCCTACGCAGTGCCGTAGGGGACAGCACCGCCAATTCCCAGCAAATTAGGGACACTGTTGCTCCTGGGGTATCGGCGAGGGCCATTCGCAACCGTCTCCATGAAGCTGGGCTACGGTCCCGCGCACCGTTAGGCCGTCTTCCGCTGACGCTCCAACATCGTGCAGCCCGCCTCCAGTGGTGTCGCGACAGGCGTGAATGGAGGGACGAATGGAGACGTGTCATCATCAGCGATGAGAGTCGCTTGTGCCTTGGTGCAAATGATGGTCATATGCGCGTTTGGCGCCGTGCAGGTGAGCGCCACAATCAGGACTGCATACGACCGAGGCACACAGGGCCAACACCCGCCATCATGGTGTGGGGAGCGATATCCTACACTGGCTGTACACCTTTGGTGATCGTCGGCGGGACACTGAATAGTGCACGGTACATCCAAATTATCATAGAACCCATCGTTCTACCATTCCTAGACCGGCAAGGGAACTTGCTGTACCAACAGGACAGTGCACGTCCGCATGTATCCCGTGCCACCCAACGTGCTCTAGAAGGTATAAATCAACTACCCTGGCCAGCAAGATCTCCGGATCT
This sequence comes from Mantis religiosa, assembly GCA_030765055.1. Classification (NCBI taxonomy): domain Eukaryota; kingdom Metazoa; phylum Arthropoda; class Insecta; order Mantodea; family Mantidae; genus Mantis; species Mantis religiosa. The sequence continues at coordinate 129,455,317 of CM060947.1, forward strand.
GTCCCCCATTGAGCATGTTTTGGACTGGATGAAACGACGTCTCACGCGGTCTGCAAGTCCAGCACGCACGCTGGTCCAACTGAGGCGCCAGCTGGAAATGGTATGGCAAGCCGTTCCACAGGACTACATCCAGCATCACTACGATCGTCTCCATGGGAGAATAGCAGCCTGCATTGCTGCGAAAGGTGGATATACACGGTACTAGTGCCGACATTGTGCAAGCTCTGTTGCCTGTGTCTATGTGCCTATGGTTCTGTCAGTGTGATCATGGGATATATCTAACCCCAGGAATATGTCAATAAAGTTTCCCCTTCCTGGGATATTGAATTCACGGTGTTCTTAATTCAAATTCCAGGAGTGTATAATTGAATAATTAGAATGCATCTCATTTTAATCCATAGGTTTGAATCGCTTTTCCTGACTGCCTATGATAAACGCCGTGTCTGGTATTCAACGATATATCTTCTAGAACTAATACAGCAATCTTCAATCCAAGCAATTCTGAAAGGTATGTCCTCAGTTACACATTACCAATGAAACAATTCACTGAATAATCCTAAGAAGTTAACATACTGTCGCGAAGCCGTTATCTACGATAGCGCGGCTTGTGTAAACAAGCAGCCAGTAAATAAAGGTAGTGGAGACAAAAGACTTACCGACACAGATAAGTGAGGTAAATGGAAATTTCTAGTGACCTCTTGGTTGATAGAGATTATTCGGTTTCTGGTTTGGTTTGGTTTGTGACACGCCAGTCAGTCTAAACGTCGTGAACAGATGTAACGAGAGCTGACGTGTACAGCTGTAATTAGAACCTGTTGTTGTGGTCATCAACCTTGGTGTGTTGTGTATGTGATGTAATACTGCTACCGTGAGTGTATTTCTACGCAAATAAAGAACATTTAGAATTTCGGCAAATTGGACTTTTAATTCTACGAAACCACAAAGTCACAATTGGTGTCAGGAAGGTGAACAACGACAACATCATCGAGAAGATGGAAGAAATGAAGGCCAAATTAACAACGAAGACGGAAGCAGCAAATAGCAACTTGGCCGTGACGATGACCACGAAGATGACAGACACCAGGAATTGCAGCCGGAAGAACGGGTAAGGTCCGGTGTGGCGAGGAGCACGTCGGCGCCGTCTACACCATCTGCTGGAGCGACAGTGCGCGCCGTCAGGCGACGGATGGATGACAGCCTCATTGCGAACCACTGAGTGAGAGGGAAGCAGTGCCGCGTGCTCGTAGACACCGGGGCAGCCATGACCATAATCAAACCTGACGTGGCCAAGGGTTTGCCATCCAGAAAACCGAGCCGACCATACCAGCTAATGACGGCATCGGATGACACGTTGCCTGTGGAGGAGGCGGCTCTCCTGAAGTTGATCTTGGGACGGAGTGCGGTGCGTCAGTGAGTGTTCGTCGCGAAGATGGCTGAAAAGGGAATACCGGGAATGGATGCCCTCAGGAATTACGAGGTGACGGTCGACATCGGCAGGAAGGTGCTACGGCTTTACGGAGAGGAGGTCATATTCCGTTTACCCGAAGAGCGCCATGGAATTTGCAGGGACGTCTTGAAGGAAGACCTGGTTGTTCCCGCGAGAAAGGAGATGGTGGTGACGGCGCGACTGGAAGGACGGCGAACGAAGAACATGATGCTGGACCAGAAGACGCCTGTACACGGATTATGTGTAGCCAGAACATTGTTGCCGTGCCGATAGGAGGTGCCAGTGAGGCTGCTTAATCTAGCGGACACCGGTCACGACGCGCAGTTCGGAACGGAGCTGGGGACGCGCGAGCCCGTGGTCAGTGTGACCGCAATCGTCAAGACACAGGAGCCGGTGCCAACGCAACAACTGTGGCCCCGGCTGGAAGGCTTATTGCAAATGGCGGCCGACCACCTCACCGCAGAACAGCTCGAGAATGTCTGACAACTGCTGAGACGACACCAGCGTGCCTTCAGTCAAGGCAGAGAACCACTGCGTCAGCCGACTAGAGTTACTGAAGGTACTAAAGACCTGGAATCACTTCCACAATTACCTGTACGGTCAGCCATTCCACCTGAGGACTGACTAATCCGCCCTCAACTGGCGAACCCACAAAGTCTCAATATTATTTAGAACTACCAAAAGCCCGCTAGAATAGCAAGTATAGAGTTTATAGATAGAGATGTTGTGGGATCACTTGGAGTAATTTCTCGATTCCAACTGAAGTATGTAATCAATCAGTAAAGGAAATGCCAAGTTAAATATTTTTTATTTAGCGGATCGGTGGTTGATTCGACGTGTTAGAAATAACCAACAATTTTACTTAATTGTAGGTTCTATGGGATTATATCATTCTCTCAGAAGAATAAGTTTATATAATATTCTGTAGTATAGTAAACCTTAGCTCATGCATAGTTATGTTACTGTAATTAGAGGCTTTTATAATTTAGGAAAGGCAGTTTTAGCTTTCAGCTTATGTAATAATCTATCTGCCTTAGTCATAAATTGTGGAGGCTAATTTCTGTTATTATGTAACTGTATTGTTAGTAAAAACTGAAACTTTATTCCATGGAAAATAAAAAGCAGCTGTCATGGAAGCTACTCTATGGAAATAGCGTCGCTTTGATTTTCATTGTCATAAGTTTGGTTTTGTCATAACTGATGATCTATGGTGATATCGGATAATAATTTGTCAGGAACTACGATGATATCAGACCCAGAGAGTGAATATTGACATCTGCCATGCTTTGAGCCCAAAAATCACTTTTCAAGTTGCGAATTATGCGTTGATAGGCCGAGTGATTGGTTTCACAGCTGTAATTAAAATTGCGCGGTCGTTATTACTGGTAACATGGGAAGAACCTAAAGCAGAAGTACATTGGTAGTTAATTATCTGTAAATACATTCCATAGCTAATTTGGTTTTGTCATCGGTAATTGAAGGAGCGACCGCAACTACGCTTCCATCACGTCGACCGGAAAACGCTTTGTTCACTATACGTCTTTAAGAGCATACTTTAATAACAATATCAAAGGCAGCGTTCATATGAACAGAATATTTTCTTCTGGAAAACATTCTTTACTTCACTTTTCAGTTTAGTATAAATATTCGTAACGTTTGCTTACTTTTATTTAATTATGTTAAATCTTATCAGATAAAGCACAATTACATCCAGCTGTAATGAAGCAGAATTTTTTGTTTCACTGCAGAGCTCATTCCCATAATCTTGACCAATTTGTTAGTATATTTTTTTGATTTCTTTTCACCATATTGGTTCTATTTTCTGTTCATGTGATGATAATCGTAATAATAATAATAATAATAATAATAATAATAATAATAATAATAATAATAATAATAATAATAATAATGATGATGATGATGATGATGATGATGATGATGATGATGATGATGATGATGATGATGATGATGATGATGATGATGATGATGATGATGATGATGATGATGATGATGATGATGATGACGACGATGATGGTAGCGGTAGCGATAGCAAGAGCAAGAGTAAGAGGGAGAGGGAGAGTGAGAGTGAGAGTGAGAGCGATAATGAGGGTGAGAGGGAGAGTGAGAGTGAGAGCGAGAGTAATCGGCTTCACGCCGAGGAATGCCTGTCCTCACAGCTGCGCGGGGGTGTATGACTTTCACTTCTGGAAGCCCTCTTTTCACACAAAGATTCCCTTTGTGACTATCTTTTCCATTGTTAGTCTCGGTCATGCCATTATTAAGGGTTCCTAGAATACCTATTCAAACGAAGTCAAGTGCTACACTTTAAGATTGTTAAAGAAATTGTTTATTACGTTTTTTTTTGTTGAAACAGCTATTCAACACGATTGCTATTCGACTCAATTGCACCTACACGAGTTTCACACCAATATGCATTCCTTTGAAATCCATTAAGATTCTTTATACATTGCATCCCTTAATTTCGGTATCAAGGATCTGCGGGGTTTTCCCCGATTGGTCGGAGAAGGCTGGTTGTGGTTTCTCATCTGCCAAAATGTCCTTTCCATTACTTCATTTCATTATATATCTTTCTTGCTTCAGGTGTGCTTCTAGGTTTCATAGTGTGTGTCGGTGAAAAACAGATGTCGCGAATTCATGCTCAGACTATGCCAGAGGGCTGCATGTTCGACGAGTCGTACTTTACCCTCTTACTCAGCTTCAGCAGTGTATGAATTTTTGGCTGGGACTGTTAAGGGACTTATGTGGTCTCCATGCATCGTATGTTTGCTACAAGTAGCCTCCTATGGTTATTTATTAGTGTGTCAGTCATTACAGATCTCTGTAGGTCATAGAGCACGAGGTGTGGCAAAGCACACAGTTGTGGCAGCAGTGGATAACATGGATACCCGATTTATTGGCCTTCAGAGAACAATGTTTATCAAATAACATCACTTTAATAGTTCTGATATGGGTATCCACTTTAAGTGGCAGGAAAACATTCGTGTGTTTCTTTAACTGGAGGTCCAGTGGGCATGATAAGCCAAACAATAACTTTTGCAGCGAATGGCCTGGGGAGATATGATTTTTCTCTACAGCACCAAACTGGAGAGTATTAAAAGGTTGTATGTGGTGGGTCGCAGCTCACGTAATAAAAGAGGACACAGGGAATTCTAGCAGCTAAAGAATTCCATGCGGAAGGCAACCGTTCCCGGGGGATGGCAGGTCGAGGCTCGTGATCTGAAAGCTAAGAGTGGCAATTGTGGTACACCCTGGGTGTCACGTATGGGTGTGCATGTCCCTCATTTTCCTTGCAGCCGCCTAACCACGTAGTTCTCGGTCATTTTAAAAGTTCCGATGTGGGAAAATTGTTCACGAGATGCCACCTTGCCTTTATATTCTTGGTACATCTTTAAAAAATGTGAAAGCTAAATTAGCTACTTGGGTATTAGGTAACTAGGATATTCAGAGGAAAGTTAACAGTTCTCTTTCATATCGGTCCTATGTGTATTCTACACTGGTGACAGGTGCAATATCTATAGGAAGCTTAAGTTAGAATCAACAATATTGAGATAATGTTTTAGGCATACACATCCTCCTCCTCCTCCTCCTGCTCCTCCTCCTCCTCCTCCTCCTCCTCCTCCTCCTCCTCATTATCATTATTATTATTATTATTATTATTATTATTATTATTATTATTATTATTATTATTATTATTATTATTATTATTATTATTATTATTATTATTATTATTATTATTATTATTATTATTATTATTATTATTATTATTATTATTATTATTATTATTATTATTATTATTATTATTATTATTATTATTATTATTATTATTATTATTATTATTATTATTATTATTATTATTATTATTATTATTATTATTATTATTATTATTATTATTATTATTATTATTATTATTATTATTATTATTATTATTATTATTATTATTATTATTATTATTATTATTATTATTATTATTATTATTATTATTATTATTATTATTATTATTATTATTATTATTATTATTATTATTATTATTATTATTATTATTATTATTATTATTATTATTATATTATTATTATTATTATTATTATTATTATTATTATTATTATTATTATTATTATTATTATTATTATTATTATTATTATTATTATTATTATTATTATTATTATTATTATTATTATTATTATTATTATTATTATTATTATTATTATTATTATTATTATTATTATTATTATTATTATTATTATTATTATTATTATTATTATTATTATTATTATTATTATTATTATTATTATTATTATTATTATTATTATTATTATTATTATTATTATTATTATTATTATTATTATTATTATTATTATTATTATTATTATTATTATTTATTATTATTATTATTATTATTATTATTATTATTATTATTATTATTATTATTATTATTATTATTATTATTATTATTATTATTAAAGTTAATTTATATAATTTTATTGTTCTTTCACACTAGGCGTGTATAGGCTAAGGTATCTGGAATACAAGATCCACTAGTGGTTTAGCGGGGAAACATAGGAGTGAATAGGAGAACATAACGCGATGATCACACAGTTTCCTTTCTGCTGTATAGTGATGAACCTACATCTCAACGGTAGTAACAATAGGCGCACAAAATCAGTTACATTTATTTTAAAATGTCCCAAACTTTGCTGTGAATGCATTTGCGGAACTCAATTAGCCCAAAGCAAACTTGTCTTTGGTGCTTCATATAGATTATAACGCGAACTTTATTCTGTTATACCTATTGTGTCAGCTATTTCATGTACTTGCCTTATAGCAACTGTTTGTCCTATAGGATAGTCATTTATTTTGAAATTTAATGTTGGTTAAGAATCCACATTTTCGCTCTAGTTGCTTTTGTATCTCATAGAGTACACCTTAGTGCAGTGTTCTGTAGTGTGGTACTAGTGTGTAGTAGAATTTTTACAAACAACTACAGGAAACTGAAAGCAGCAGTGGTGTACAAAATTACCGTCTACATTAAGAATGTATGCACTTCTAATGTAAATACTACATAACATTGCCACTATGTTTTTGAAGTGAATAGTACTTTTTGTTCTTCTTTTTTAGGCTCTGTAATAAATTCGTCGACTATTAAATCATCAAAGCGAAAAATAATGTAGTGGTGTTAGTTACATCATCAGCAGCCGCAGCAGCATCATCATCATCGTTGTTATCATCATTGACAAACAACTTCATGACTCAAACTATCTAAGGGTTTCTGTATTTCATGTAATTATGAGATTTACTTTTACAGAATGTATTAATGTGTATTAAAATATAGTTAATTGTTGTACTACAAGGACCACAATTGTTTGTCTTTCAGCGAAAAAAATGCTACAGGTCAAGGGGATGAAATTAGTCAAATGAAATTATCCCTTACACTAGTTCGATGGCTCATTCAGACGAGGAGGAGAGCTGTCATACAGATAAAATTTAAATTTATGTAAGGGAATATGAAGATCCACAAATACAATCGAACTTTATGGTTGCAAATGAAGTTGAAGATGACCAACTTGGAGAGCTAAATTCCACTAAAGAATAGTCTCTTGGCAATTCTGTTCCTGAAGGTCTGAAAAATTGTGATGCAAAACCAAATGGAATTCATGTCAGAGGAACTCATATCACCAAAACAATATATTAAGCGCATATTCAACCAAGACAAAGTCAAGATGCTGATGATGATATACATTTCGCTTTTCATGTTAAAATAGAGGGTGATGCAATCACCTCAAAAAGGGACAGATACATTGTTTTGCAGAACGTGTGACAAGAAATTGTGTTTGACTGAAAAAAGAAACTCTTTTCTAGATTTTTATTTAATATTATAATACAGATTTTTTAAAATCTAATGCACCTACCTCTTGGCAATATATATTATAGCATACGAGTCAAAACTTTGAGTTAGGGTTAGGAATTCTCATTTTTATTATTATAAGTTCTTTCCATAAAATAAAGGTGTTTTAAGTAGCTTCTATTTTTTAATGTTTTACCATGTTTTGCCAAATTAAGGGTAATCATAAACCATATCACAGCATATTGAGAACTCTCAATTTTTCTCTGAGTGGATGCAGTTTTGATGCATCCATCACTTTGATCATTTTTTAGTGATTCTGCTGCTCACTTCTTAATTGCTAATCCTTCACTGAATCCTTCATTCTTCTCCTTGTTAATCCATCATTGAAAATGAAGAATAAGGTTCTTCTTTAACTATCAACTACTTTAGATGAATTTTCGTTGGCGATATGTTATCCAGAAGAAAGAAGTTTTTGACTTGTTCATCATTCTTTTTTAAAAAAAACAAACCGTAGGTCTGAAATTAATAGATTGGGAAATTGAGGTGCACAGAACATCAAGTGTAAGCTCACCTTACATTATTACGAAGCACCTACCAATATGTGAAGACATTTCACGGATCAACATCATCTCAGCGGTAGGCCAAGAATTTTTCAACTGTTTCTCATATCAAGATCGCTCCAAAATAATTAAATAGTCATTTTTCAGCTTCAGAAGTAAGCTTGAGATAGCATCACAATCCAGTTCTGACATATACCTTTTCATTGTTATTCTTTGAGGAGTGTAACTCCGGTACAAATATATAAAATACCACAATGGTGGTATTTGGAATGAGAGCTATTAATACTGGAACTGGCCGCTTTCGATCGATTTGTAATACCACAATACTTATTTTACTTGAACCACGTGCTTTCAGCAAAATAATGGAAAATTTTGTCGAACCAGAAATTCGTAATTGAAATACGGCACGTTATTCCCAGAAAATGCTACTAGAAATAAAATGTTTGTTCTTCTGTGTCTGGGAACAGCATAAAATAAAAACAAAGGGTCACTTAAATGCCAATCTTGGAATTTAAGTTCATGAACTTCTAAAGTAGCGACACTAACCTTAACCCTCAGATTACCTCCCACGTGGCATATGTTTCGATTTTGTTGTTCTTATTGTTGCTAACTAAATTATTTTCCGCATTCTTTACGTAAATCTTGAAACCTGTGGCTACTAAAACCCTGAACGAAAATCTATATAGATAGTAGATTCTAAATGATCTTTCATAATGTACATTATTTAAAGGGATTTCAGGTAGAGCTTTGGCTGATACTTGTATAGCTTTATCCTATTTTCTTACATTAACGATTGAATGTATATATTAACGTTTCTGGAAATAGTCTGTAATTAGTACTCACAGCAGCTAAAAGATACACAATGTCTTGTATATAACAATTTAGCTAATTTTAACCACTACAATTTAATTAGATGAAATGCCTTCTATGATTAACTTTTTATGATTTTTTTGAGTTCTAAAATATTGTATTCTTTCTGATTATGAAAGTGATAATTTACTACTAAGTGTCCATACCAAAATAATTTCACATAATTTCAAAGCTCTCACATAGCTAACTAGTATTTTCCTACAGTTAAACGTATTCTTCTATTTCCATCTTATCGACAAGGAAACCTGAAATAAAATCAGTTTTAGAAATGTCTATTGCGATTATTATGATATAGACGAAAGTGCGTTTGAAAGAATGGTTCCTGCAATAATGCGTGGAGAAAACAGTGAATGCACACAGATTTCTTATACATATTCACTCCATCGACGGTTACTATTTTCTTTTGGACCAAGTGACCTTTCCAATATGGATAACTCAAAGGGTAAATTTTCACGTGCATCTATTTTCCTCACATTACTTCTATGTTTTGTGTGTTAGTGAAAGGATGTCAACTCGTAAATTGCCATAAATAAAGCAACAGATGTAGAAGTATACAACATTTGAGAGAGAGAGAGAGAGAGAGAGAGAGAGAGAGAGAGAGAGAGAGAGAGAGAGAGAGAGAGAGAGAGAGAGAGAGAGAGAGAGAGAGAGAGAGAGAGAGAGAGAGAGAGAGAGAGAGAGAGAGAGAGAGAGAGAAAGAGAGGGAGGAAACTTGTTTAACTTTAGAGAATTAAGTGTTCTGTAGTTGTAGGTATGAGTTAGTGCTGATACGGAAGCAATATATGGATTCATGCTGCCGTAAATCTAATACGAAATTAAATTTCCAGGTTCCCATTAATGATATTGCAGTTTTTGAATATTCGGGACAAAACAAAAAAATGACTTTCATCCATATTCACTTGGCAGCTATCTGCATGATTATTCAACCGTGAAATACATCGTATCTGCTGGAAATTGTGGGAGGATAAATTGCGACAGTTGAGCCTTCGGCAACATAACACGCGTGGCCAGATAATTGTGCATTGGTGCAAGTGCTTTATCTACTGTTTTAGCAGGCGTACAGATGCACAGAAGCCAGCTGATAACATAAACAACCGACTAAGTTTACCGCCGTCATCTCGTTTGTTTCTAGGCTTCAGCTGCGTGGATATGACCCAGATAAATAGTCGTTTCAGTGGGAAAGGCAAAGGCATAGCGCCGGCCCTTTGATAGGATGAGTTGAGACTTAAGCCCTCTGAATCAAAATGAATGCAAGTACATAGTTATACATCACTTTAAACATGTGCTTAAAATTAAGTCTCTAAAACAAAGCTTGTTAAGATTTAGGCTTCGCCACTGAAACTGAGTTCCACAGTGGACCATTTGTGCTGCAAACGTGACTCCTGCAAGGAACGGATGAACGAAAGATCCCATGGCTGACTGTATCCGGGTGACGATGAGCACTAACATTACCGATTTCAATAACACAGTTAATCAGGTGTCAGTTAGAACACTTTCCATAGCTCATATTTCACTGTCCTGCTCAATAATCAATAGACGTCGCCCAGTCTTACAGATGAGGTGCAACAGAGCCAGGAAGTTTGTGCCGATTTCCTTCAGCAGTGTAAGAGCGGCCACCAGGCATAGCTATACCACGCAGCGCTACTAACAAGAGCAAGATTCATCGTAGAATGCAAGTCATTACTGCAAAACAGGTATAACTATATGGCACAGAGCACGTTGGGAGGAAGACATTCGAATAGCATCTTTGTTGTGCTTCACAGATGAGCAACTAAAGTTTCTGTACAACCATTGTATGTTTTCTAGAAGTGTACTTATTCATGTCCTTATTTACTTCATTATTTACATTTAAATTTCAGTGGGATACTTCAGCAAACATGGAAAAAAGAAAAGCCTGATCAAGAAACTAAGTCAGCTGAAATCACTAACGAATGTGCAACAGATTATCAATCAATTAAATATTATTTTACTGGTAATAGAATGAGTTTTTCATTTGAAAGGCTTCAGAGGTATATTATTGCTTTGAATAATACGGCCGCAGATGAGTAAATATGTAGTAAAATACCTGATTTGGCATTTTGTCTAGTAAGGGTATTCAGATAATTAAGATATTAATTTTATTATTTGGATATTATTTTACATTCGATCAGGAAATCTTACAATCCGCGTTATAATTGCTTGGGCGTTGCCACAGTGTGCCTATTGAAATAATGAAATCAGCTACAGAAAAACCCGTATGTACTGTATAAGAATTTCTATGTTTTACATAATAATCTAAATAGATGTGCATTTAGGAATGCCTAATACGTCTTTTTTTCTTTGGGCAATCAGTTTTAATGCCTCTCCGCTGTGTTTTTCTTATCTATGGCTTGTTTGGATGTCGGGAGAAGGTCGGTCGCAACCTGCTTAGGGAACGGCGAGCGGTACGAACTTCCTAGCCCTGGGTGCAACATATGAAAGAGAATCATGACAACACGAAATAGACAAGAAATATCCTAGCATTCACATATTCACAAAGCACAAACCCACAAAAAAGAAACCTTTTGGAGAAAATGGTCGTCCCTATAGGAAACGAAGTTTTGACCTCTCGAAATAATACTTGCACGTTACAGTGCACCCATGTCGCTCGATAGCTATATTGGCTGCACATAGCAATGAATACTCGAATAAAAAGTTTTTATTAGTGTTTAAAAATATTATAACCTTTTTCAAAATTCTCGGGACTGATAAAATTTTTCTGCTGCACATGCATTTGTGCAGAGGTTTTGTGGTTCAAACACGTTTGCATATACAAGAGATTTCCCTGCCCTGCAGTGACTT